>KQ990182.1:126568-158922 GCA_001598015.1 Dorcoceras hygrometricum
GACGTTTCGAGTCGTGAGGACTAATCAGTACAACCAAGACCTCGGACTTATCCACTCGACAAATGGTAACCACTTGGAAAGTCCGAAGGAGGGTAGTTCGATAGATCACCAGGTCACTATCTACCTGCATGCTTAGAACATCACAATGTTCCCTACCACTCAATGACGTTTCGAGTCGTGAGGACTAATCAGTACAACCAAGACCTCGGACTTATCCACTCGACAAATGGTAACCACTTGGAAAGTCCGAAGGAGGGTAGTTCGATAGATCACCAGGTCACTATCTACCTGCATGCTTAGAACATCACAATGTTCCCTACCAATGAAACATGGTACTTCGCATCGCAGATACTAGTCTCGAACTCGGGCGGCCTTATCCTCATTTTGACGGCCCAATCGACTAGGAACATGTTCAGAATACACAGCGACTATTAGATGTGTTTCATGATAGCCGTCATACCCACTATCACATCTAACATACGCTTTAGTGTATTCTAGGTCTTTACTCAACACAATTGTAAATCATTACACACATAATGAAAGTAAAGAATGCCATATAAAAGAATGCGAATATCATATATAAAGATCGTTTGTACAAGAGTCAATAAAGCCCACACGCCACAAGTTGGCTAGTTGGGCATCTACTCTAACACCCCATGCTCGCGGACCGAAGTCCGATCGCGTATGCAGCTCGTCATAAGCTCCTTGACAGTGGTGAACCTCTCAGTCCGAGAGTTCTCCCCATACAGCTCCTTAAGATGAAGGTGTATGTCAGCAGCATACACCGTCTTCTCAAAGCGCCGCTGCATTTCGTTGGACATCGATGCCATCACATAGCATCGAGTCTTAAGCTCGTCATCCCACCATTTGTTCAGCTTTGTCAGCTCCTCAGGGCTGATATCGGCAGGGGCTTCCTTCGGAGGACTCTTCTCTAACGTGTAGAGAAGTTTCTCCGAAGCCAATACAATATTGAGGTTTCGAAGCCAGTCTTGGTAGTTCAGACCAGTGAACTTGTTGCTATCCATTATAGCAGCAAGTGGATTTTTGAACGAAGACATTATAAAGCAGTTTATACTGAAAAGAAAAACAGACATGCATTAACTATATATGAAAAGCGCTAAGACATAAAACAAGGTCATTTAGTTTTATGAATTACCCTCCCACTATTTTAACGATTTCACCACCCTCTAATGAAATCGAGAAAGCAAGTTTCCTTAGTGGGTACACAGAGTCCAATCAAGCAATCATGGTCCCGAATAATATCAGCCAACCATGACCCTCAAAAGGTAGAGCCCAATTGCAATAGGTGCAACCTCCATGTATTTACCTCACGTCCAGTAAGGGCCCAATAATATGACGCCGATTACTATCACGTGTCAAGATGACCCATCAATGTTGAGTTGTGAAGGACGGTCCCCTTAACGTCCCCAATAATATGAGCCAACGTTAAAGGGAGTTCCAACCAACTCACAGCGAGTGTCAATGACGTGTACAGCTTTCCGGCATACATGACCCCCTCAATAATATGAGTCGGGCCATGTATGCGGGTAGCATCGACGTACACTCATTGTTGATGGAAGGTAGGAAATTTTAAACAAATTTAAATTCCCTTAGTTTATCGAATAAACTTTTAATCTTGATATTAATTTTAAATCATATTTAAAATAAGGGATTTTAATTTTGAAAATTCGGTCTCATTAATTTTAAATCACAATTTAACGTGCGGATTCAACAAACATATATCGCATATATAAAATTTGGGATGATTGATAGCGAGAGCTATGCGGTCCGTGGTTGCCAATCACGGACCTAGGTCCAGTCCTAGGTGAAATGCAGTATGCAATGCAATCCTATGACATTAGCTTCTAGTTTTACAACTCTTCGATCTTCAATATCTTTGATCATCTTCTCCACAATCTTCAAAAGTCCTCCCACTAAATCTAATATTTATAATTAAATATCCATGACACATTGGGATACAATTTAAAGGGATGGGAACGGGCCATAAATGTGAGACCTGGATTTGTGTTAAAGATTAATCGTGAGAATTAATCGGTGAGTAGAGATTCTTGGTGGCTTAAGATCTCTGTTTGAATGTTTAAGTTGTGTTTTTGGGTCGAATTCCTCACATAGAGAAATTCTGGAAGTTTTCGTGTTTTGGGGTTTGAAAGCTGGTTTTATTGAGAAAGCTGGTCGAATTGTAAAAATCCAGTCGTAACGTGTTTTGGCGCGAGATTCATAAACGCCGTCGTTTTAGTGAGAGCTGGTAGCGTGTTGTATCCAGCCGTTGCATTTGTGTATTTGGCATTAAGGGCAAAACGACAGCGTTTGGATAAGTTGGAGCAACGTCGTTTTGGTGTAGCGCTAGTGTGAGATCTGGTCGCGTGTGTTCCTGCTGGTTGTTCAGTCGAAGCAGATGTCAACACGGGTCAACATTCCTGTAGCACGGTTTGGATGTTGCGGCTGGTTGTCCAGCTGCGAGAGATTTGTTCGCTACTGTAGCTTGCAGCTGGTATTGCACGGGAGCTAGCGATTGGATGACGTCAGTTGTGCAACGCCGTTTTGATTAGTTGCAACGCTGCGTTTTATATGTTGCGGCTGGTACAAGCTTTTGGAGATTTCCCGCGATGTTTAAACCAGTCGTTTGGTTGTCCAGCTTTTGGTTGAGAACCAGTCGTAGGTAGTGTTCTACGACGTCGTTTTGATTTACGTTGTTTGAGATTTCAGCAGCTGGTTTCGTTGCACCTGCTGGTTGTAATTGTTGTTGGTGCCTGCTGGTTATGTCGGTGAATGTTTTAACCAGCTTTTGCGAGATGTATTTAAGGAATACTTGGTCTTCGATTTTGAGCACCAGATTCCATACTTAGAATATTTTCCCCGATTGTGTTCTTCGCTTTGAACCCTAGGTTACTGTTCACAGTAGCTTTTCTCCGGCAATTCCCATCGTTTCCGGCCGTTTTTTGGTACGTTCGAGGTAGCGTTGGACTCCTCTTGCGAAGCTCTATCATTCCATATCACTTTTGGAGGCTGTGTTTGGCTAGTTGAGGAACGTGAAGTTGCTGCCCAATTGCGCGTTTTGTAGTGCAGGTAGAACTTCGTTCCCTTATGATGAGATCTTATTCCTAGCCTTGGTTTAAGCTTCCAGTAAGTTGTTTTGGTAGTAATTGAGTTGGTTGAACGTGGCTCCCAGCCGTGAGCTTCTGTAATTGGCCGTGTGTTTTGTGCGGCTTTTGAGATCTGTGTGTTGTGTATTTAGCAGGTTGCTATCCAGATCTCTCGGGTCTGTTTTGTAGTAATTGTTGCACAAAAGTATAAGGTACGGATTTGAGCTTGATATTGCTGGGAATTGGCGTGAGATTGGATGCTAGATGGCTGTGGTGCATTGCCGTGGATGTTGCTGTGTGCATATGTGATTGCTATTGTTGTTTAGCTGCTATATTTATGCATACACGCATTTCCCATATTGCATTCATATTGTTATTGCAGCCATTGTTCGTATCTTGTATTGTTGTTGTTGATTCTTACCAGGATGCGAGGGCGAGCGGCAATACCGCGCTCTCATATCCCTGCTGGGATCGTTAGCAACCATGCGCCGAGTGGTTAACTACCACAGTTCATTGGCGAGGCAACGGCAGGTTGAGTTGTTGATGCATCTGGTATTCGGGTGTTGTATCACGGCGAGTGGCTCATTACCACACTGTGAACACACCCCGTGGCCACTGTTGTTGCAGATTCTTGGAGCTGTGCTTGAGTTCCTTAGCTCCCTTGTTGGTTGAGCCTTCCGTTGTTATCCGGTGTCTCATGCATAGCATCTGTATTTTATTTTAATGCATTCCTTTAGCTATTTCTGTTGCTCTCCGTACTGGGGTTTGACCCCATGTCCCTCTGGGGCTTGGTTTGTTTCCTTATTTGTGTTGTTTTCAGGGAACCCAGGTTTTACAGCTGGTCGTGGTTTTAACCCAGCTAGTAGTGCCCCAGAAGGTGGTTAGTGTGTCCCAGTTGCGTATAGCATATTTATATATATATATGTATCAGTTAGCCAGGGAGATGCCCTGTGCTTCGTTATTGTATCCAGTAGTTGGAGTCTGATACATATTCTGGTGGTTGTATGTTATACTGTTATTGTTGTTGTGATTTTCGCAAACTGGGTTTCTATTTTGAGTATCATGTTATTTTAAATTATATTGTTTTAAACCGTAAGGCCAAAAGCGAAAATTTTACCCGCTTTTTGATAGCTTCCGCATGTGTTTGTATGATTTTACTCTGTTTATAGCACGAGGCCGGACAATAAACCAAGCCCACTTTGTAATAGATATCAACAATATTACAAC
The DNA here is from genome assembly GCA_001598015.1 of Dorcoceras hygrometricum. Taxonomy (NCBI): domain Eukaryota; kingdom Viridiplantae; phylum Streptophyta; class Magnoliopsida; order Lamiales; family Gesneriaceae; genus Dorcoceras; species Dorcoceras hygrometricum. The sequence goes on from KQ990182.1 coordinate 130,900, forward strand.
CAAAAATTTGCAAAACCTAGCATACACCTAACACATTGGGCACGGCTCTCGATCATCCCAAACATACAATCAATTCAAATAATTGACATAAATTAAATAATCAAATCATATTTGATAATTTCCCAATAAAATCATATTTTAAATTATAAAATCATATTTTATAAATAAAATCATATTTTGTCAATTTTAATTGCATCATATTGGGCTTAAAACGATTTTAGGCCCAAAATCTCAAAATTTCCAAAAATCAATTTTGGTCCGACCAAAATGGCCCAATATCAAATATTGGCCCGAAATCTCCTCGGGCCTCGCGGGACAGGCCCAAAACAAACCCTAGAAGTCAAAACAGTGTCGCAACATCGCCTCGGGTTCGTCGGACGGCGGCCGCACGGCGGCGCCCGCCACCTGCACAACGTGCCACCGTGCGCACGCTACAGATCCGTCGTGTGCACGCTACAGTGCCACCGTTCGCACGCTACAGTGCCCTTATTTTTTTTTTATTTTCAAAAAATTTGTGATCGATGCAATTCAGGCACAATTATGTATTGATAGATCCATTCCTTGGCTCTGATACCACTGTTGGCGCAGTGGCGGATCCGGATCCCGTTCCCGGGGGCGCAGCGAAAGTTTCAAAATTTTCCCCGCAAATGTTCAATACATAACAAATTTAATGCAATAAAACATACATAGGATGTTTTAGAGCGTTACCTTGCTGGCGTCTAGGCGCCTGGCTCCGACCAGATTCACAGGGAATCTGGCACTTCAACGGTAGGCGACGGTAGATCTCCTAATCCGGTCCACGACTGGAAACAAGACTCCTTCGTCAGTCTGCACTAGAAGATCTGATGAATTTGCCACGAACGGAATCTCCACGACAAGGTGATCGGAACAAGTCCGATCACGGCAAGCGGCGGCGGCGGCCGAGAGAGGCGTGTAGGAGAGGGGTGGGCGGCGCTTGGAGGCTAGGGTTTTGTGTTGTGTGTTGTTGTTAATAACCCTAGGCCAATAATAAGTAGACATGTGATGGGCTTGGACCGGCCCAATGGGCCTGGGTCATGCCCAGGTTCATATGAACATTCGGTTCATTTCCATCACCGTGGCTTCATCATAACTCCGATCGACGATCTGATCGGACCGATCTACACAGTTTCCAAAAATGAGTATTATGATGCGAAAACAATTTTTCAGACCACCTAGTCCAAAATTGCAGTTTAGCCCTTCAACTTTGGGAAATTGCAATTTAACCCCTGTTGACTTTTAGGAAGTCGCACTCCCTAAATTCCTCCTCCTATGCTCAACACATTGAGCTCAGTTTTCGTGCGGGAATCGTGAAGCCAGTACTTGTGTGACCCTCAATGGTTCAGGGATACAGCTAGCCGTGGGCCCACAACCATTGTGACTCCGAAATCACAATTTCGGACCGACCCATCGAATCATGGTAAAGCGCCTAGAAACATCGCCCCATGATCCCCTAGATATCACTGATAGTGCCTGCGAGAACCAGTCAGTCGTGGTTAGCGTAAAGTACGGTCCTTTCAACACACATATCCCGATCAGATCAACGATCATTGGTAAATCGAGAGTCGCTAAAGATCCGATAACTATGGATATATCTCGGAGATCAAATAGTGACATCGCGTGTGTTACTAGGTAAACCCATTTACCTAAAACACATCTAGTACTCTGGCCAGAGATTTATCACACTATTATCTCCTCAGATAGCACAGGATATCCACGCATAAAAGCGAGCGGTGAATCCTCGAAAACGAAGCATCGACTCCTACATGCATCGGGTCCTCACCCAATCCCGCCACCTAATGACCCCAGCTGAGTCGGTAAACGGGTCAAAGTGAGGCACCTATCATGTAGAATCTCAATAACGTTTCGAGTAGTGAGGACTAATCAGTACAACCAAGACCTCGGACTTATCCACTCGACAAATGGTAACCACTTGGAAAGTCCGAACGAGGGTAGTTCGATAGATCACCAGGTCACTATCCATCTGCATGCTCAGAACATCACAATGTTCCCTACCAATGAAACATGGTATTTCACATTGCAGATTCTAGTCTCAAGCTCGGGCGGCCTTATCCTCATTTTGACGGCCCAATCGACTAGGAACGTGTTCAGAATACACAGTGACTATTAGATGTGTTTCATGATAGCCATCATATCCACTATCACATCTAACATACACTATGGTGTATTCTAGGTCTTTATCCAATACAATTGTTAACATTATAACATAATGAAAATAAAGAAACTATCCATCTGCATGCTCAGAACATCACAATGTTCCCTACCAATGAAACATGGTATTTCACATTGCAGATTCTAGTCTCAAGCTCGGGCGGCCTTATCCTCATTTTGACGGCCCAATCGACTAGGAACGTGTTCAGAATACACAGTGACTATTAGATGTGTTTCATGATAGCCATCATATCCACTATCACATCTAACATACACTATGGTGTATTCTAGGTCTTTATCCAATACAATTGTTAACATTATAACATAATGAAAATAAAGAATGCCATATAAGAAATGCGAATTTCATAAATAAAGATCGTTATACAAAGAGTCAATAAAACCCACACGCCACAAGTTGGCTAGTTGGGCATCTACTCTAACATCAGGACCATGCTATGATACCAAGTTGTGACGCCCAAACCCAGGGGAGTCAACGGGATTTGAGAAAATTTAAATTTCGAAATAAAAGTGCTAAATTGGAATAATGTAAGCTGTATTCCCTTACACAAAACTGAAACGAAACTGTTGGCGCCAAAGGTAAATAGTAGTAACAGATTTTTTATTCATAATGCAAAATGCGATATTACAACTGCTGGAACTCTATATAAGTTCACTATTGTTGTAACAGATCTTAATACAGTTCGTCAAAAGATCCAAAACAACAAAAACTAAGACTATGCGGAAATGCTGACCGTTGACAAACACAGTCCCCCGAATCTGAATCAACTTGCACCACCCTCCTGCTCCTGAGCTGCCTCACCTGCATCGAGAAAACTAGTGATCCTAGGGGCTCAAAAAGTAAAATTGAGAGTAACAAAATCATATAATGCAGGCATAACTGAAATCTGAATACCTAAATAGAGTAAAACGTCGAAGTCTGAAATCTCGCGACTGACAGACAACTCGAAACTCAAAATCTGAATTGCTTATACTGGATGATTTATGGTATAGAGGCTCTCTGGTGGTACTTTTGCATGAAGCATGTTAACTGTTCAGTAACTCTCTGTGAAGGGATTACAATATTTCCATAATCATGTCCCTTCCATGAAGGGATTACAGTCTTACTGTAATCATGTCACTTCCTTGAGTGACCGGGTCCTCTATGCCATAAATCCTCGAATCTGAAATTTAATTTCTTTTCTGAATAGCTTTATACTAGCTCTTGATCGAAAATTGATCACTGAAATCTGTTAGATTCATTGCTATGAAACACATTTTATTTTAAAAAAAACACAACTGAGTGTACAGCTGGCATCGGAGCTGAGGACCAGCTCTGAAGGAAAACGACTCGAAAGTGCAAAAATAGGCGTGGTTCTAGGTAATCAGATTATGTGTAAAAAACCGATCTCTCGGGAAAACAAACTTGACTGGGGAAAACAGATCTCTCTGGAAAACAGACTTGACTGGGAAAAACAGACCTCTCTGGAAAACAGACTTGACTGGGAAAAACAGATCTTATTGCGAAACGATAACAGGAGCTTTGGAGCAAGTGTTTCAGATTTGGTAGATTACTTCAACTGTGAGAACCCGAGCAGATTTAGCTAAGAATAACGTTATGCATATAAACAGATTTGGTTATGAAACACGAAATACTGCTTTGACTCAGACAGTTCCTAAACAAACTAGCTTCGCTTATCCAATTGAAACTTGCTCCTGATCAAACCCGCGTTGCCTATTCGTTTAGATTCAATGTCCAGAACCTCTAGAATATTTAGAACAAGGAGAAATTCTCTTGACTATCTTAACTGGAATCTGTACCACTCAGTATATTTTAAAACACCGTTGCTTGCTAACCTTCTGGTGGAATTCCTCAAAACTAAAGCATCAAAGCAGTGAATCCTTAACTCAACTCAAACATTAACTTAAACTGAAACAGACAAGCATACACAGGAAACAACGAAGCAATATATGTTTTCCAAATGCAGCAAGAATCAGATTTACTTGCCTGAACGAAGGCTGCAACGCACAGATGGCCGCGGCTGGAAGTCTCCTCAAGCACACTAGAAAAGTTACTTAACTTTGAAAGAACTAAAAGTTTTTCTTGCAACCAAAATGAATCCAGAGTTTTACGTGAAATATTTTATACCAGGGAGAATGATTGATTAGTAGGTAAAAATACTTGAGTAGGCATGGCTGCCGTGCCAATTCCTTTGTCCTTTTTAAAAGATTTGTTAAAAGCTCCCTACTACTATTTGATTTATAAACTTGCTACAATCATTTTATCAAAACAGAGCTCCCATCCAAAAACTCATTTTCGTTTTCGAAAGCAAAAATATCTGGATTATTTCAGATTTGTGCTTGGGCAAAATCCTTTCGGAAGCTTCTGGCCGTTGCTTCAAATCTGAAAAAGAGAAGGCATCAAATTTGAACTAGAATCTGAATACTCAAAAATCTCAAAACAGCCCTTAGAAAAGATAGGTTAATCGATTGTGGTCTTGGGGATTTTGGGGCGCTACAGCTATTCTTATCCGTCTAAGTTCCCAAATCAAGTTCTAGAAGGTCTAACAGGTTTACTTAAATAAATCCAGTAACCTAAGGCATCGAATCTCCTAGCAGTTCCCTACTCGGCAACTAGCGCATCTGTAGTCCCGGAAAACTAGTTGGGTCCCTACTTTCGGAACCGCTCAGCAACATCCTCCTCATGCGACTTCCCAGAAAGCTCCGACTACCTCTCTAGCATCCTGGTGATCCGGCCAGCATATCCATGCTAGCCCTCTCCTATGGCGTCAACTGCGGAGGTGGGGGAGGAGGAGGTGCATCATCATTCTGTTGGTCTCTGGCACGTCTGGGAGGCATACTGGCACCCAAACCCTTCACGTAAGTCTAAGTGCATTACTAAGTGTCTAACTCTAAAACTCCTAAAGTAAAACTAATGCTGAAATGTAACATGCATCATGTGAAAATAAACATGCATCATAAAACTCTAAAACTTATAGACTGGTAGTGCGACTTTCGAGCTCCACGCAGCAGGCTAGTACCCCACCAGAACCACCACTCGGATACCAACTCAAACAAACCATACTCTAGAATTTTTTTTTAAATCGTGTGGGGAATAAATAAACTAAAAGTATGGCTTGTTCCCTTTTAAAACGTGTTCCCTTTAGAACATTTTCTAAACCATCACTTTAAAACATAAATAAAATAAATATCTTAAAACGTTAAATCCTCCATACTGTTTAAAAATCAGACTGAGTAATAGTACGAACATGACATGCTAAAAATCAATATCTGAAAAGCGTATCATAACAAAATAGAGACATCATAGTGGTCACGGGGTACTGTTGCGACAGGCGCTCAGAGATCCTCACCACCGGTCGGCATGAAATCAACAGGGTCATCACCTGCACCATTTAAACCTAGTGATCCTAGAGGCTTAGCATGCTCTATCTTTTAAAATAACAAGGTATGTATACATAAAGTCACATACAAGCACATACTTGTAATAAAATAACTTTAAAACATGCATGCATGGGTGATCTTAAAACCTTGTTCGTACATTTCATAACATATCATAACATAGGCGTACATAAGGCATGACATACGTAACATGAAAAGCGTATGTGTAACGCCGAGCTACTTTTAAGGCCACAATTAGAAAGTTTATAGATTTGAGATATTAAACTGAAATGCTATTTTATTCAACTTTCATTCGATTTGAGTTTCCAGATTTGAGTATGCAATATCAGCTCTCATCTTATTTGAGTAGATTTTCAGATTTGATACGAAATTTTCAGGAGCTGTCTAGTTGGTCCGATCAATCCGAATTGTTTCCTCTTTTTAAATAAAAGGGTTCGGTTTGCAACTTCACATTTCTGGTTTAAAATTGAGTAGAACTTTTAAAAGATTTTAGCATCTTGGTTAAACGTATTTTTGCTTAGGCATTTAAAATCATATATATAGGATATTAGCCATATCATGCATCATTATTTACAAACAAAACACTTTTCAAAGCGGTGCTCTCTGTAAAAGAAATCGAGTAAAGTTTCAAAGTTTTTTTCCCGGAGACGATCGGTTTGTACGTGATTCAGGCCAGATTTCTTCTGTAATTGAGTCGCAGATTACAGGCATGTAAACTATGTTTCTTGCTATACTCATGAAAGCATATATTCTATTCTGTTTGCATGTTTGTATGCGTTTTTAAAGATTTGAGAATTGCTACGACTGTTCTTCAAACAATAGAAAAGTTATGTTCTGTTTTTACAAAGAAGGTATGAGTTTACTGTGATTTTGATTCAGAAAAGATGTTAGAAAAATGTTTGATGATGTTCGTCCATTAGTTTCTTGAGTTTTCTAAGAATTTCTTTGAAGTAGCTTACAAGCAGCTTATTCGATTTGTTTTCCCGAAATTTTCTTGAGATATTTTTTATTTCTTCAGACAAAGGAAATATTCGTTGTTCATGTTTGTTCCAATGGTTAAGTCTGAAATCTGGTTCTTAGACCAAAGATGATTGTTTATTGAGTTGATTCTAAGATAGCGTTCAACTCCTAAGTCACTTTAAGTTCATATCTGAATTCTTGTTCCAAATCTGAATTTGGTTAACACTGCTATGTTAACTATTTCACAACTGAGTTGACTACGGTTGACCATTGACATCTGAATGACTCTGTTTAATTGTGTTGATTTTTCCAAATCTGAGTTGACCCACAGACCAAATCTGATTTCTTTCTTCTTTGTTGCGACGCTTACGTACGATTCAGATTTCGTATTTTAATTGTTCAAATTTTCTTTGACAGATACAGAAATTTCAGATTTCATTTCCTTATTCTTTTTAGCTTCGATTCGAAAGATTTATTCAATTCATTCGAATAGATTCGAGCATTTGCTCTCAGTTTTCATCTTCGCAAGTATTACAGGGAATTCTCAAAGTGTTCCAGAACATCATCAGAAGTGATAAAACCAGTAAACCATATTTGAAAGAAAAGAAAAACAGATTTTTACAGAAAGAAAGGAAAGATAAGAAAGAATGTTTTACGAAGATTATGTCATAGGCAACAGATGGTCTCCATACGAAGGGCGAGCGGCTGGCTGACGAACCAGTGTGCCCCTTCAAATTGAAAGGGCCAGGGTTTATGGTTATCAAACTATAACCCCTTTCACAGAAAAGTCGGGATTTATTCCGTAAAGTCCTGATTTCAGATAATAGTTTGTACAAACAACCGAGACCACTGTCCAGGTGTCTAAGTCATAACTCCTAGAAAAGAAAGAAGAGAGCTAAGTGTGATTTTAATCACAAAGCTTTAAAGGAAATGATTTCAGAACATGTGTGTTTATGCTTTCATATCAAATCAGATTCCACAGATTATCGTATTTAGCTTATTTACCTTTAAGCTATTTAGATTCAGATTCCAATTACAGTATCAGATATCGTTAGCTTGTATTGCATGTTTTCGTTATTCCGGATTACCTGCTGAGCTCCTAGGCTCACTAGCTTTCATGAGTGCAGGTAATATTACATAGAAGTTGGATGGCGGGAGCTGACCAGAGTTGGGGATTGTTTATCGTGGACAACAGTTTCCTTTTTGTTATTTTATTTTTCAGATTTTGATATACAGTACTCTAGATATAGCTTTTGTACTTGTGATTCAGATTCCAATTACAGTATCAGATATCGTTAGCTTGTATTGCATGTTTTCGTTATTCCGGATTACCTGCTGAGCTCCTAGGCTCACTAGCTTTCATGAGTGCAGGTAATATTACATAGAAGTTGGATGGCGGGAGCTGACCTAGAGTTGGGGATTGTTTATCGTGGACTAACAGTTTCCTTTTTGTTATTTTATTTTTCAGATTTTGATATACAGTACTCTAGATATAGCTTTTGTACTTGTTCAGATTTTGGAATATTTGTTTTGTTGAAATCTGAACCAAAATTGACATTTCCTTGTATATGATATTCCGCACAGTATTTGAACAGATTTGATTTCCATTCATTGAGTGAAACTTTATTACAATTGCAATTCAGTCCAGAAAGTATATTAAATTATTCATTATGTCAAGATCGAAATTTTACCACATTTCAATTCGAACCCCAAACTACTTAAGTTTTGGTTAAGAAAAGTTCAAACGTGACAGTATGAGTCGTATCAGTGAATGCGTGCGGGCGTGTGACTGATCAGTTGAAATAACCAACGTATGTGGTGGTGCGGTTCACCCGACCTTACCTCGAGATCCCAAGCACCTACTATGCCACTTCACCATGTCGTGATCATATGGATCCATAGGATCATAATCATACATTAAAACAGGGAATCCCCAGGGCTAGCTCCCATCATTAAACTTTGGCACATCACTTCCATCCCTCGGGTTTTATTTTAAAAAAGGACATGCCTGATCGTTTCATAAAATCTCATGATGCATGCATTTCTTAAAATCATGCAATTTAAAAGCTTAGACCGTTCATGTATATTTAATCATTTCCTTTAAAATATTTACGTGCATAGAATACTACATATATAATTAATACATTCACGGGCTTCTATATTTTCTACTTCGTTCAAAGACTGGTTCAGAAGTCTGGCCCACTAATTCTAAACTTAATTTTAAAATTGAACTTAGCCCATAACTTAAAAATTCACCCTTAACATCCCTAAAATACTCCAATTTTGACTTTAAAACTCCAAAGACCAATTTTGACTATTTCAAAATCAATTCTAATTCTAAACTTAATTTTAAAATTGAACTTAGCCCATAACTTAAAAATTCACCCTTAACATCCCTAAAATACTCCAATTTTGACTTTAAAACTCCAAAGACCAATTTTGACTATTTCAAAATCAATTGACCAATTTTGACTTTAAAATAACTTGACCAATTTTTGACTTTAAAATAAATCCAAGGATCAATTTTTGACTACGTTAAAAATCCAAGAACCTCAATTTTGACTTTAAAAAACTTAAAATAAATATTAAGTCCACCATAATTAAAATTTTGACTAAACAATTTTGACTTTAAAACATTTGACCAAATTCTTAAAATTGGACCTTAGACTTAAAAATTAAAATAACCGGTCCAGTATTAAAATAACTTGAACCAAAATTAATATTTGAAAACATCTTAAAATATGCTTAAAACATTAAATAAAGTCATCTACGAACTTTTGCAGCCCCTAAGACTCGAAATCTTAATTTTCACAAAAATGACCCGACAAGGCTCACTACAAGCGACAAAACGGTAAAAATCATTAAAAATTCATTTCTTAACCAAATCACTCCATGTTTCGACCCACATCACCCTAACTCAATACTAGTCACTGGAATAAACTAGACTCAAAAACGATACAGTAAATGATCAACCCGACGCCCGCAAACCTACTGCCCGCGTGCAGCCTGCAACAAGGACACGTGCTAATCATAAAATTCATAAATAATTTGTTCCTTGGACAAATCACTTCCGTTTGGACCTACGTGACCCTAACTCAATGATATATCTCCTGAAATCAACCTTGACCACACAGACCACATAGAGCGACTTACCCGACCCCAACAACTCTACTGTCGCGCACAGACGGGACACATGCTAATCATAAAATTCGTAACTAATTCATTACTTGACCAAATCGCTTCCTGCTTGGACCTACGTGATCCTAACTCGATGGACTAACTACCTGTACCACCCTTGGATCAAACTCTAGCCCCATGAACCACCCATGACCGAATCTACACGAGATCGAATAAATAACGTAATGAAAATCATGAGTCATGCATGGATCTAAAACATTAAACGTAGATCTAAACAAATCACATACAATTCATACATTTGATCATTAAAAACAGATTCTATGGCTTAAATGGTGAGAAAAGGAATCAATATTACATGTCTGACTTGGATAAAGATGAGATCTGCGAGTTACCGACGTGTAGGACGCGAGATCGGGACAGAAACCACCTTGGATCACCAAAATTCTTGAAATTTCGATGGGGTTTCTTTTAGGGAGGAGGGGACGGCTGCTTGTCAAGGGAGGAGGCTAGGTTTTGCAAAAGTTTGTGATTTGAAATAATGATGGTGACAAAAATGACCCCTAAGGTTTATTTAAGAAAATTAAATGGATTTTTACTATTCTATCCCTCCACTAAGTTACCATGTTAATCAAAACTCTAATCGCTTTAAAACCTCTAATTTTCGAAATAAAGGTCTCCCCAAATTTTAAAATACAATAAAGTTCATTAAAACAGCCCGTATAGGCGAAAAACTGGATTCCCCTCAAAAATGATAATAAAAGCCCCAATTTTGGAAATTTGCTGCTTAAAAATAATAAATTTATTCTTAAAAATCTCAAATTATTTTCATCTCGGTCGTCCCTAGTCACGTCCACGCGTCCGGAACTCAAACAGACTGAAAAACATGACATTCATATCATGCAACATAAAAATCATAAATCACATAAAATGACATGTAATTATCTAAAATTATTTTTCCCCTAGTCATGCACCATTTTCTACGTATTCAGGATTTCTAGGCGTTACACCTAGCTTGTACTGCCTGCCCTTCGTAGAAGGTTGAGAAAACTAGCCTGGCTTTCTTCCTCCAGATTTGGGTTTACCCCTCATCTATTCAACGCTTTCCTAAGCCAGCTTTCATGAGACTTCTCAGCAGCAGTATATACCCCAGCCCACAAAATCTTCCTTTCCAGATCGGAGGCTCATCTGCTATCATTCACCACATTGTTCCTCGACAGGCTGTCCCGTGCTGGATTTTACAAAATTTATTGTTCGAAATTTTGTTCTAGCCAACTGTGGGGTACTACTGGTTTCTGCTGTATTGCTATCATTGTCATCATAGCCTAAACCAGACTTGTCACCAGTTAGCTTCATGGCTCCATGCAGTTAGTCTAGGGAAGCAGATGACCTGGTCCAGGAGCTTATTATACCAGCTAACCACTGATTTGCATTAAGCATCTCCTGTGACATGCTTCTCAATTCATCATTCTCAGTAGCAAGCTTACTTAGAGCAGCTTGCATATTGCTTGAGCTAACCAGCTCAGCTTTTGTTGCATAGCTCTCTATTTCAGCTTTTACTTCCTCGAATGATTTGGAAAGCTTCTTATATTCTTGAACCATGTCATTAAGTGTTGTGACAAGGTCCTCACGTGTGAATTCTAGATTGGAAAAATTGAATATCTCATCAGTGTCATCAACCATGAGGCACTGTACTTCATCCTTGCTTTCACTGGATGAGGATGTTCCAGAGCTAGATTCCTCTGAAATTGAGTGTAACGCCTAGAAATCCTGAATACGTAGAAATGAGTGCATGACTAGGGGAAAAATAATTTTAGAAAATTACATGCCTTTTTATGTGATTTATTTATGATTTTAATGTTGCATGATATGTATGGTCCGTTTTTATCCTGTTGAGTTACGGACGCGTGGACGACACTAGGTACGACCGATATGAAAATAATTTGAGATTTTTAAGTCCTTAGATTTTTAAGAACAAATTTATTATTTTTAAGCAGCAAATTTCCGAAAATTGGGGTTTTTATGATTATTTTTTAGGGGAACCCGTTTTTCGCCTATACGGGCTATTTTAATGAGTTTTTCTATGTTTTGCAAATATGAAAAATTTTTATTACGAAAATTTAAGTTGGAGGCTTGCTTTGGGAGTTTTAAAACATATTTTAATTAGGAGGAGGGTTAGTATGAAAAAAAACTCTTAATTTTCTTAATTAAACCATTGGTATGGGTCTTTCTGGCACAAATCATTCTCCCGTTCACCCCAAATTCGAAAACCCTACTCCTCCCCACTCTCCTAGCCGCCTCAGGCCACTCCCCTCTCCCCAAAGTTCGAAATTTTGCAAGCTTTTGGTGATCGGTCTTGTCCCGATCTCGCGTCCTACATGTCGGTAACTCACATATGTTCTTTGTTCTCCATTAAAGGCATGTTCTATCACTCCTTTTCTCACCATTTAAATCATATTACACTACTTGTTGGTCCCTGTTTTTGAATAGGAAACTTAGCAGCCGCTGATTTAAAATGAGTGATTAAAAAATTTTCGCGCTGCTATGGAGCTGCAATAGCTCAAAGTTCTTGAACATTTAAAATCACAAGAGCACCGGAGACAGATCTGGTATGAAATTAAAATCATGCGGAAACACCAGAACTAAATCCTTACATTTTAAAACAACTCACACATTCGAGACTGTGCAAGTGTGCTGAACTGTGTATGCGTGAGTGCTGAATGTAAAATGCAAGTGCTGAATTATGCGAGTGCTGAAATCTGTTTTACGTGCGATGCTAAAGTAAATATGCAGGTGCTGAAAGCTTTAAAGAAATGGACCAGCTGGTTTGTTTCTGGAAGTTCGGACCTCAATGTCCTACGATCTCCCTTCTTCCACCTCGGAAGGATCCACTAGAAGACTTTGATCTATACAACACGTACAAACCCGATCCCGCTATCAGCAGCTGCGAGAACTCCTAGACTTCACAAATGCACACCAGCCGCAACTGTGTGACTAACTACATACACAGAGTTTAACGTCATCGTGCTTGGACGGGACCTGTTGTGAAATGGGTTTTGAGATTCATTCACTAATGAATGTGAATGAATCTCTGTGTGTGAGATTGTTACAATGAAGCTCTCAACTCTCTGTTTCTCACACACTAGGGAAATTGCTCTACACAAGCTAATTAAAACTCAGCAATCGACTCTCTTGAAAGCTCCTCTCTAATGGCGGTCGATTGCTTCGTCTTTCTGTTCATTTTCCCTCTGCTGGTGCACTGTGCAATCAACGTATTTTCTGCAACAGCCTCACAGCGACCAACTGCTCTTCAATGGCGTTATTCTTGTATATAAGCCTCTTTTTGAATATAGCCGTTAGACAGTGAATACAAATCTTTTCTGCGCTTGTCAAGGCTAAATCGTCGTCTTTCCAAATGCGTGCAATGCTCCTCTGTAAATTTTACTATTTCCCAGAATAGTACAAATCTTGTTCCCTTAATTCCAGGCAATTTGCACGACTTAATCTCAGCCATTGATTCTTCCATCTTGAGCGTTGATTGAGTCTGGATGTACTTGCAGCTGGTTGCTGGTTTCTCTTGAGAGAAGTACCTGCTGGTTCTTAGCGCGAAACCATCTGCTGAATCTTAGCGCGAAGGCAAAACGCTGTCGTACCAACTTATTCGAACGACATCGTTTTTCTATCGCCAACTTCAAATTCCCTCGACTGGTTGAAGCTCTCTGCTGATTGTCACCATCGCAAAATCCTTCGACTGATTCTTAGCACGAAGGCAAAACTCTGTCGTTCCAACTAATTCGAATGACATCGTTTTGCTATCGCTAACTTCAAATAGCATCTGCTGGTGAAAAGTAGCTTGCGACTGGACAATTCTTCCTGTACGACGTCGCTCTATCTCTTGAGCTTCTCTTCACAACTGCTGATAGCTTTTAGCTTCCTGCTGAATGTGATGTCACTGCTGATTCTTCGTAAGTCCAAGACGCCGTCGTTTCAACTTAACCAAACGCTGTCGTTTTGCAATCCTTAGCAAAACACGCTATCCATCAAATGCTTGCGCCTGCTGATTTCCCTTAGAACTTCACCTACTGAACTCTAACCATCTGCTGTGATGACATCATCCTTGCTGCTCATTGCTTTCTCCAGAATATATGTTGACGTCATCACTGCTGATTCTCGATTCCTTTTCGCTTCAATCCAACAGCTGATTTCTTCTACTTCTGAACACTGTAGCTTACTGCTGAATTGTTCTTCTTCGATACTTCTCCAGCAGACTTCACAGTTCCTGTTCCAGCTGGTTCATCTTTTCTTTAGCCCTTGCAGCTGGTTCTTATCGTTCCAGCTGATTCACTATGCTCCAGCTGGTTCAACTTGGCCTCCGCCTGATAATGAACAACTGACTCAACTTTGGACGTCTCCATTGCTAATCCAGCTGCCGTCTAAATGAATGAACTAAACCAGCTGCAGAACTTTAACTTTCAAACCATCGACTGGACATATTACTGCTACTGCTGATCTTCTTCTTCGATCCTGGAATCTGTACACTAAGTATAATTGTTAGAAACACAATAACAGGTTTTGTGTAATTCAAAACTTAATCAGGATCTGTCTAAACAGATCCATCAATCTCTCCCTTTTTGATTTACACAAAACCTTAAATAATCGATGCATGTTCTAACAATTCTCTCCCTTTTTGTGATAATCAAAAAAAGATCGAATCTGGGTCTTCCTGATATTTAAAACAAAAAACTCTCCCTACACTGTTACAACAAAAACAACGTAACAGCAGGAGTTTTAAATTTGAAAAACAAAATCTGCTTTTGGGAAGCACCGTATGCAAGAGGTATATGATTTTGAAACTGAAACTGATGCATAGCTCAAATTAACAAAGACAGCGACGCCACTCTCCCTGTCTTTATAACATAAGCTTAAAAACATTTAAAAAACAAATTTTGAAGCATCAGTTGATATCCGCAAAACAGAACATTAAAAAAAATCAGAGCACTTAGAACATTGTTTCAAATAGCAAGTGCTACTGAGTTACTTAAATATATGAAGAACCAGTACAGATAAAAGCTCAGATTTTTCCTTCTTCTGTCTCGTCCCATGTGCTTGTCACTGATCCTCGCTCCAAGTGATCTTACAGCACAACGAAAATAGAAGCTTGGCATCCGCACGGGACTCGCGCATCCCGTGACAGTTCATCAAGCGAAAAACCGGTTCTATAAAAAAACCAGCTGGAACGAAACCAGCTGAGAAACCAGCTCAAAGAAACGACCTACTGAGTATGATGAACAAGCTGGCTTAGAACAGGTCAAGGGCAGCTGACAAGAGCAAATCAGAAGATCAGCTAAATCATCTTGCCCGGAGTAGAGAAACCAGCTGGCCGTATGATATCTGTGAGAAGTTTGATCTCACATATATCAACCAGCTGGAAGGAAACCAGCTGGGAATGGAGCAAAGCTGGTAGATAAACTTAGAGCCTCGAAGCAGCTCAAGAGCAGGAAAGAACAGAACAAGCTCAGCTGCAGACAAAAAGAGGCGCAGATGCAGAATTGCTCTAGAACAGATTAAATACGAAGATCAACCAGCTTGAAGAAGATACCAGTTGGAGAACCAGATCTGGACAGATCAATTCAGACAAACAAATCAGTTTGAATACAAACATACGAAGATCAAACTAATTGGTTATTGATTTGTTTCGTATTTTCCACATCAGGTACAAGCAAACAGAGCTCGAAGTTAGCAAAGGCTGCTGAAGCGCCGATGAAAAGAGCTCAAGTCAAATAAAGCCTGTTCGCATTAAAAGCCAAAGGACGCAAAGTACAAATACGTCGGCTTAATATAACAGGCGCAAAGCACACAATGAAGACATGCGCGAAAACAGAGAGAGAGTGTTGTGCAAACACCAGGTGATCTTACAGCACAACGAAAATAGAAGCTTGGCATCCGCACGGGACTCGCGCATCCCGTGACAGTTCATCAAGCGAAAAACCGGTTCTATATTAAAACAACATCTGGCCTTCATAAAATAAGCTTCTCAAAACAGTTAAAACATTTAAAACATAGCACATGAGGTTTTAAAATGAGTGCTCGTTCAAGAACAACCTGCTCTGATACCAATTGTTGGTCCCTGTTTTCGAATAGGAAACTTAACAGCCGCTGATTTAAAATTAGTGATTAAAAAATTTTCGCGCTGCTATGGAGCTGCAATAGCTCAAGGTTCTTGAACATTTAAAATCACAAGAGCACCGGAGATAGATCTGGTATGAAATTAAAATCATGCGGAAACACCAGAACTGAATCCTTACATTTTAAAACAACTCACACAGATTTATGTGCAACATAAATCTGTTCGAGACTGTGCAAGTGTGTTGAACTGTGTATGCGTGAGTGCTGAATGTAAAATGCAAGTGCTGAATTATCCGAGTGCTGAAATCTGTTTTACGTGCGATGCTAAAGTAAATATGCAGGTGCTGAAAGCTTTAAAGAAATGGACCAGCTGGTTTGTTTCTGGAAGTTCGGACCTCAATGTCCTACATCTCCCTTCTTCCACCTCGGAAGGATCCACTAGAAGACTTTGATCTATACAACACGTACAGACCCGATCCCGCAATCAGCAGCTGCGAGAACTCCTAGACTTCACAAATGCACACCAGCCGCAACTGTGTGACTAACTACATACACAGAGTTTAACGTCATCGTGCTTGGACGGGACCTGTTGTGAAATGGGTTTTGAGATTCATTCACTAATGAATGTGAATGAATCTCTGTGTGTGAGATTGTTACAATGAAGCTCTCAACTCTCTGTTTCTCACACACTAGGGAAATTGCTCTACACAAGCTAATTAAAACTCAGCAATCGACTCTCGTGAAAACTCCTCTCTAATGGAGGTCGATTGCTTCATATTTCTGTTCATTTTCCCTCTGCTGGTGCACTGTGCAATCAACTTATTTTCTGCGACAGCCTCACAGCGACCAACTGCTCTTCAATGGCGTTCTTCTTGTATATAAGCCTCTGTTTGAATATAGCCGTTAGACAGTGAATACAAATCTTTTCTGCGCTTGTCAAGGCTAAATCGTCGTCTTTCCAAATGCGTGCAATGCTCCTAGGTAAATTGTACTATTTCCCAGAATAGTACAAATCTTGTTCCCTTAATTCCAGGCAATTTGCACGACATAATCTCAGCCATTGATTCTTCCATCTTGAGCGTTGATTGCGTCTGGATGTACTTGCAAATTTGCACGACTTAATCTCAGCCATTGATTCTTCCATCTTGAGCGTTGATTGCGTCTGGATGTACTTGCAGCTGGTTTCTGGTTTCTCTTGAGAGAAGTACCTGCTGGTTCTTAGCGCGAAACCATCATCTGAATCTTAGGGCGAAGGCAAAACGCTGTCGTACCAACTTATTCGAACGACATCGTTTTGCTATCGCCAACTTCAAATTCCCTCGACTGGTTGAAGCTCTCTGCTGATTGTCACCATCGCAAAATCCTTCGACTGATTCTTAGCACGAAGGCAAAATGCTGTCGTTCCAACTAATTTGAACGACATCATTTGCTATCGCTAACTTCAAATAGCATCTGCTGGTGAACAGTAGCTTGCGACTGGACAATTCTTCCTGTACGACGTCGCTCTATCTCTTGCGCTTCTCTTCACAACTGCTGATAGCTTTTAGCTTCCTGCTGAATGTGATGTCACTGCTGATTCTTCGTAAGTCCAAGACGCCGTCGTTTCAACTTAACCAAACGCTGTCGTTTTGCAATCCTTAGCAAAACACGCTATCCATCAAATGCTTGCGCCTGATGATTTCCCTTAGAACTTCACCTGCTGAACTCTAACCATCTGCTGATTGTGATGACGTCATCCTTGCTGCTCATTGCTTTCTCCAGAATATATGCTGACGTCATCACTGCTGATTCTCGATTCCTTTTCGCTTCAATCCAACAGCTGATTTCTTCTACTTCTGAACACTGTAGCTTACTGCTGAATTGTTCTTCTTCGATACTTCTCCAGCAGACTTCACAGTTCCTATTACAGCTGGTTCATCTTTTCTTTAGCCCTTTCAGCTCGTTCTTATCGTTCCAGCTGATTCACTATGCTCCAGCTGGTTCAACTTGGCCTCCGCCTGATAACGAACAACTGACTCAACTTTGGACGTCTCCATTGCTAATCCAGCTGCCGTCTAAATGAATGAACTAAACCAGCTGCAGAACTTTAACTTTCAAACCATCGACTGGACATATTACTGCTACTGCTGATCTTCTTCTTCGATCCTGGAATCTGTACACTAAGTATAATTGTTAGAAACACAATAACAGGTTTTGTGTAATTCAAAACTTAATCAGGATCTGTCTAAACAGATCCATCACTACTTTTAAATAATGATTGCATGATTTGTATGTGAATTTATTATATCTACGTTTATTGTTTACGATTCTTTCATGCATCACGAATTTTAACCCGCATTTGAATTGTTTCTTGTGAAGATTCGGTCATGGGTGGTTCATAGGATTGGGGTTCGGTCCAAGGGTGGTACCAGTAGTTAGTAAATCGTGTTATAGTCACGTGGATCCAAACGAGGAGTGATTTGGTCAAGGAATGAATTAGTTACGAATTTTATGATCAGCTCATGTCCTGGCTTGTCGTATGTGCACGACAGTAGAGTTGTTGGGGTCGGGTAAGTTGCTCTATGTGGTTTATATGGTCAAGGTTCATTTTAGGATATAGAACATTGAGTTAGGGTCACGCAGGTCCAAACGGGGAGCAATTTGGTCGATGAACGAATCTGTTATGTGTTTATGGCTAGCACGTGTCCATGTTGCAGTCTGCACACGAGCAGTGTCATTACGAGCGTTGGATTGGTCACGTATTATCGTTTTGAGTCCCATTTGTTCCAGTGAATATTATATTGAGTTAGGGTAACGTGGATCTAAAAAGGGAGTGATTCAGTTACGAATTGGATTTTTAATGATTTTTACCGTTTCTCGCTCGAAGTGAGCCTCGTCGAGTCATTTTTGTGAAAATAAAGATTTCGAGTCTTAAGAATTGCCAAAGTTCGTGGATGACTTTATTTGATATTTTAAGCATATTATAAGATGTTTTCCAGCATTTTTAAAATTTATTTGATTTATCAGATTTTTGTCAAATTTTAATGTTTGATTTTGAAGTGAATGAGTGAGTATTTTATAAACTTTTTAAAATTCAATTTTAAAGAATATGGTCCAATTTTAAGATTATTTTGGTCAAATATTTTAAATTCAAATATTTAGTCAAACTTTTTATTATTTGGACCTAATATTTTATTTTCAAGTTTTAAAGTCAAAATTTTGGCCTTTGGGATTTTATTTAGTCAAAATTGGTCAATGTGTCTTTATTTAGCCAAAATTTTAAATAGTTAATTTTTATTAAAGGATGGGGTATTTTAGAAATCTTAAAGGTTAATTTTAAAGTATTGGGTCAAGTCATGTATTAGGCTAAGTCTCAATTTTAAGTTAAGTTTAGGTTCTTTTTGGGCTTAGTTGTAGTGGGACAGGCACCTGAACCAGTCATTGACCGGAGTAGAAAATGTAGAAGCCCGTGAATATATATTTAATTATATATGTAGCATTTTATGTACGTTAATATTTTTAAAGAAAATGATTAAATATATATTGACGGGCTAATCTTTTAAATTGCATGATTTAAAAAAATGCACGCATCATGCAACTTTATAAAACGTTTAAGGCATGTTCTTTTTTGAGAAAAACCCGAGGGATTGAAGTAAATTGTGACAAAATTTAATGATGGGAGCTAGCCGGGTAGCCGGTCCCGGGGATCCCCTGTTTTAATGTATTACGAACTTATGTATCCATGTGATCACGACATGGTGAAGTGGCATAGGAGGTGCTTGGGATCCCGAGGTAAGATCGGGTGAACCGTACCGCCACGTACGTTGGTTCTTTTGACTGATCAGTCATACGTCCGCTCACATTTTACAGATACGACTCATACGTTTTTATGTTACGTTACGTCATGCCTTATGTATGCTATATGATTATGATACGTTATGATATGTTACGAACCATCTTTTACGACCATCCACGCATGCATGATTTAACGTATTTTATATCATGTATGTGATTGCATGTGATTTTATTATATGTACTTTTTTATTTAAAAGATAGAGCATGCTGAGCCTCTAGGCTCACTAGGTTTAAATGGTGCAGGTGATGACTTTGTGGATTTTATCCCGACTGGCGGTGAGGACCTCTGAGCGCCTGTTGCAGTAGTACCCCATGACCACTATGATGTCTTTATTCACGTTATGATACATTTTTCAGATATTTTGTTTACATGTTCCGTTTTCACAATATTTTCATACTCTGATTTTTAAACAGCATTGATGATTTAACGTTTTCGAGGTATTGGTTTTATTCATGTTATAAAATGATGTTGAGAAAATTTTTAAAGAAAACGAGCCATACTTTTTAGTTTAGTTATTCCGCACATGATTTAAAAAAAAATTTCTAGAGTACGGTTCGTTTCAGTTGGTATCAGAGCAGTGGTTCTAGTGGGGTATTAGCCTGCTGCATGGAGCTCAGAAGTCGCACTGCCATTCTGTAAGTTTTTAAGGTTTTTACGATTCTCATTTTCGCATGATGCATGTTCTATTTCTGCATTAGTTTTAGCTTAGGAGTTTAAGAGTTAGACGCCTAGTCATGCGCTTAGATTTACGTGAAAGGTTTTGGGTGCCAGTATGCCTTCCAGACATGCTAGAGATCAGCAAGATGATGGCGCACCTCCTCCTCCCCCACCTCCTCAGTTGACCCCGTACGAGAGGGCTAGTGTGGATATGCTAGCCGAGATCTCCATGCTTTTGGAGAGACAGTCGGAGCGACCCGGGAAGTCGCACAAGGAGGATGTGGCTGAGCGGTTCCGCAAGCAGGGACCCAAGGAGTTTGCCGGGACTACAGATCCGCTAGTTGCTGAGTAAAGCACTGCTAGGAAACTCTATGCCTTAGATGCTAAGAAGAACTGTTAGATCTTCTAGGACTTGCCTTGAGAACTTAGACGGGTAGGACTAGCGAACCTAGTAATGTTTTAGGAATCCATGATGTTTTGGGAACCTAGATTAATTGTAAACGCCTTCCTGAGCTCTGGGTACAAAATTGTATTTGAGCACTGTGTATCATCTTCAAACCGATGGGTAATCTGAAAGAACAATTCAGACTCTTGAGGATATGCTTAGAGCAGTAGTATTGGATTTTGGGGTTTCATGGCAAGATTCATTACCACTGGTGGAATTTTCATACAACAACAGCTATCAAACCAGTATTGAAATGGCTCCGTTTGAAGCGTTGTATGGAAGGAAATGTCGTTCACCATTATATTGGGATGATGTATCGGAGGTACCTGAATTGGGGCCAGATTTGATTAGAGAAATGACTGAGAAGGTGAAGTTGATTCAGCAGAAAATGAGAACAGCGCAACAGAGACAGGCTAGATATGCAAATACCAGACGTAGACCTTTGTGTTTTGAAACAGGGGACAAAGTATTCTTGAAAATTTCTCCCTTCAGGGGTACAATCAGATTTGGCAAACGAGGAAAATTGTCTCCGAGGTTTATTGGTCCTTATGAAATTCTTGAAAAGATAGGCGATCTTGCTTACCGACTTGCATTACCTCCTTCTCTTGCGGGTATACATGATGTCTTTCATGTATCGATGCTAAGGAAATATCTGCCTGATGTATCTCATGTTATTCCTGCTGAAGAAGCTGAACTCGATGAAACTTTGAGTTATTTTGAACAGCAATACAGATTCTTGATCGAAAATAAAAACAACTCCGAACAAAGATTATTCCGTTGGTGAATATTCAATGGAATCGACATGGAGTTGAAGAAGCTACATGGGAAGTTGAGGAAGATATGAAAAAAAGATTCCCCTATCTTTTCCAATGAGGTTAGTTCTTATTCAGATTCTATTATCTCATTATTCCTATGCGCATATAGAGACTGCTGATGAGTTCGAGGACGAACTCATGTTTCAGAGGGGGAGAAATGTAATGCCCGAGATTATTATGTAGCGATTAAGTAAATTCGAAATGTCTGGACGCCAGATCTTGATGAAGTCTGGTTGAGGATTCTCGGATTTCTTCTGGAAATGTTATGCTTCGAATTGAAATTCTTCCAGGTGAAATCTGGTTGAGATTCGGAGTTGAATTGATGAATTTCGGGAGGAATCTGTTTTTCCAAGTGTTTAGAAGAGAAACGCTGTCGTTTTGGTGAAGTCTGGTGCGTTGCGTAAGTTTTCGCGACCATATAATGAAACGTGGTAGTTTGGAGAAAGCTGGTAGAATCTTACCAGATAACATAAGTGTAATACGCTATCGTTTTAATAAAACCAGTAGTTGTGTTAACAGGAGAAATCTGGCATAGCGGAATCCAGACGTCAACGCTAGTCAATGATATTAGTAAGAGTGATCGCTGGTTTTAGATGAGCGACGTCGTTTCGCTACTCAGTCGAAGCGTTCAAAAGAGAAGTCTGGTATCAGCTTTTGTGCGGGTGCAAAAGTTAACAGAAAAGCGACACGTGTTGGTCAACCTCTCGAAGTTGACTGCAGGTATTGGGCACAAACCAGTCGTTGCATTGTGAGGAAACTTCTTGCGACTGGATGACCAGCTGCTGGTTCGAAAAACCAGTCGACTGATAAGAAGCGACATCGTTTTAGGTAAATTAAAACGCAGCGTTTTTGAATGAGACACTGTTCACCAGCTGATAACAGAAAGGCTGACGTATGCAACGCGACATCGTTTTGATTTATGAAAAAGGAACCTCAATACGACACCGTTTGAATTAGTTAGCGGGACCAGTCGTTGAGCTACTTCCTTTGACCAGCTGTTGGGTTCTTTCAGTAGAGATCTGGAATCAGCCGTTGGTATTTTGCGACGTCGTTTGGATTAGTTGTCACGGCGTCGTTTTGACATTAAAGAAAAACAGCAACTGGTTGTTATGATTGGTTATTATGACGTCTGGTTGTGGTTGTGAAATCTGGTTATGTTGCGACTGGATATCACTGCAACTGAGTGTAGCTACTGCTTCCAGTCGTGAGAATTGTTAGTATCAATCGCAAGAATTACTCTATAACGTTTGATTATCAAGAAGAACAGTTGATACGTTATAAGTGCTAGTTGAAGAATCTGGTTTTCAAAGCGGTGGGAGTTTATCCTATTTTGATAGATAAATACTCAGCATGACACGTGGAATTCGAATTAAACACATTGGAAATGCTACAGACAACAGAGATATTTTCCCATAAATAAGATTGAATTCGAATCCTAGTAACTTTGGCTGGAGATATCAGGAAGTGAATTCTGTGGATATCTTTGGGAATTCTTGTGACGAGATTTTAGAAGTGAGAATTGAAGTATCTCAGAACAGAGAAGTAACGAAGGTATAATTTAACAGTTAAAGTCAGGGATTAGAGTACTCGAGAATGATATTTCTTGAGTTATCCCGATGAAATCACATACTCTGTAGTTACTGTTCTTGATTTAGAACTGGAGTTTTATGTGTCGATCCATCACAGGTAGTGGATCTTTTATGTTTGCATGATATTGCATAACACGAGGCGAATATGAATTGATTCTAATGCCCAGGACTGAAATGACCTGATTTTCGAAGTTGGAGTTAACTTCGATAGATGGATATCCATGTCAAGATCGGATACGAATCTTGATGGCATTGATGTGAAATGGAATCAGTTTTGAGACGAAGAATTGAGATAGATTCATTGCATTGCATTTTAGAATTGATACATGTTGATATACATTTAGTTATTCTATTGCATATACCTGTTGATTATACTGAGATTGTTTCTCACCGGAGTTTATCCGACTGTTGTCTTGTTTTGTATGTGTGCATGACAACAGGTAGAAGAGAGCTGAATTGATTGGGCAAGGGTAGTGAGAGCTGGCTACCTAGATGACGGGCAACAAATAAGAAAAACTTCTAGAGATCTGCTGCTAGCATAGTCTTGGAAATAGTTAGCGTTTGTGTTTGATGAAATCTGGTTTTGTGACTGCTGGTCAGATCTTGTATTGATAAATATAACATGCAATAACTGTTGTACTGTTTTGTTCTGTTTATAAATAAACAGTTTTTGGAACACAAACATAGTTCTGTTCTGTTACCAATGACCAGCTTTTGGGGACCAAATTTAAAAAAATTTTTTACCAGATTTCACTACTTAAACTCGTTGGTTTAATTAAACGCTAATTAAACGCCCATAAGATGAGATTAGAAGAATAATTGTGAGCAGAGAGCCTCACATCCGTGTTTTGGGTGTCACTACCCTTGCATTGCTAGGCTCAGGGGCGCCTCACTCGTTCATCTCAAGCGCGTTTATTCAGAGGATGGGTATTATTTCGAAGAGATTGGGTGTGGCTCTCGCAGTGACGATCCCGTCGGGAGAAGAGATATCTACGTCAGTGTAGTCCAGGTTTTGGTGATGATGTTCCAGGACCATGCAGTCAGGGCCGACTTGATCGTTTTGTCGATGTCAGGATTCGACCTCATTCTATGGATGGACTGGTTGACCGAGTATGGAGCAGTGATTGATTTCCATCAGAGGTTAGTGAAGATCAGGCCGCCAAGGTAGGATACTTTCCTCTTTGAAGCGGCGAGGAGACCGCGGAAGCCCGGGTTTATATCTTTTCTACAGGCCAGGAAGCTAGTTGAGCTAGGATGTTAGGCGTTCTTAACCAGTGTTACCACTTTAGGAGATTCAGCAGGCCCTTCACTGTCTGAGGTGGAGGTAGTCAGGGACTTTGCAGATGTTTTCCCTGATGACGTTGTGGGAGTTCCACCGGAGCGAGAGGCGGAGTTTTTGATTGAGTTAGCACCAAGTATAGTGCCCATCTCTAAGGCGCCATACTGATTGACTCCTACCGAGATGAAGGAGCTGAAGGAGCAGATTCAGGAGTTGCTCGACAAGGGGTTCATTCGCCCTAGCTTTTCTCCATGGGGCACGCCAGTTCTGTTTGTGAAGAAGAAGGATGGCAGCATGAGATTGTGTATAGACTACCGGGAGCTGAACAAAGTTACAGTGAAGAATAAGTACCCACCCGAGGATTGAGGATTTGATTGATCAATTGCAGGGAGCCTCGGTTTTATCCAAGATCGATCTGAGATCATGGTACCATCAGTTGCGAGACAGAGAGGAGGACGTGTCCAAGACTGCATTTCGGACACGTTACGACCACTACGAGTTTTTGGTGATGTCGTTTGGACTGACGAATGCCCCAGCGATCTTCATGAATTTGATGACAGGGTCTTCAGAAAGTACTTGGATTAGTTCATCATTGTTTTTATCGAGACATCCTGGTCTACTCGAGGAGCTTGGATGAGCATAGACAGCACTTGCGGACAGCTTTGTAGGCATTGAGGGAGCACAGATTGTATGCCAAGTTCAGCAAGTGCAAGTTTTGGCTTGAGCAGGTGGCATTCATTAGGCATATTGTGTCAAGAGATGGGATTTCAGTCGACCCATCGAAGGTGGAGGCAGTGCAGAACTGGGGGATTCCAAGGAATGCAGCAGAGATTCGAAGTTTCTTGGGGTTAGCAGGACACTACCGCAAGTTTATCAAGGGCTTCTCTTCGATTTCAGTGCCCTTGATAGCCCTGACCAAGAAGAATGTGAAGTATGTGTGGAGTCCCGAGTGCCAGAGGAGCTTTGATCAGCTGAAGGAGGCCCTCACGTCAGCACCAGTGTTAGTTATGACAGTGGATCATGACGAGTTTGTAGTGTACACAGATGCTTCCTTGAGAGGTTTGGGTGCAGTTCTGATGCAGGGAGTCAAGGTTATTGCTTATGCGTCGAGTCAGCTGAAGAGTTAAGAGTAGAACTATCCGACGCACGATCTGGAGCTTGCAGCAGTAGTGTTCACACTGAAGATTTGGAGACATTACTTGTACGGTGAGAAGTGTCAGATTTTCATCGATCACAAGAGCCTCAAGTACTTCTTCACCCAGAAGGAGCTGAACATGAGGCAGCGCAGACGGCTAGAGTTGGTGAAGGATTATGATTGTGACATTAGCTACCATTCGGGTAAAGCTAATGTGGTGGAAGACGCTTTGAGCCGGAATACTACAGTAGTGGCAAGTTTGTCAGTTGAGAGACCACTACAGGTTGAGATACAGAGGCTCGGACTGGAGTTCTATTCAGGTGGCTGTGCACCGAGTTTGGCAGCGCTCATAGTTCAGCCGACTCTTTGAGAGCGGATTAAAGACGGGTAGGCC
The DNA here is from genome assembly GCA_001598015.1 of Dorcoceras hygrometricum. Lineage (NCBI taxonomy): Eukaryota > Viridiplantae > Streptophyta > Magnoliopsida > Lamiales > Gesneriaceae > Dorcoceras > Dorcoceras hygrometricum. The sequence goes on from KQ990182.1 coordinate 156,877, forward strand.
TCTGATGAGCAGTTGCAGCAGTGGAGACAACGTGATGAGGCCAGAGGCCGAGGTATGTACACAGTTGAGGATGGGATTGTTCGTTTCAGAGGCCGTATGTGGGTGTCGAGTATTCGACAGCTGAGAGCTAAAATCTTAGCAGAGGCGCATGCATCGACGTACCCTCCATCCACCCAGGGAGTACGAATATGTACAGAGATTTGCACACTATATTGGTGCCCGGGAATGAAGAAGGATATTGGGAGATTCTTGTCTGAGTTCTTGACTTTTCAGCAGGTCAAGGCAGAGCATCAGCGACTGGCAGGATTGCTTCAGGCACTCCCTATTCTTGAGTGAAAGTGGGAACACATTACTATGGATTTTGTGGTTGGGTTACCCAGGAGTCCCAGGGGATACAAGGCGATATGGGTGATTATGGACAGACTTACCAAGTCAGCGCATTTCTTATCGGTGAAGACTACTTTCACCCTGACGCAGTACGCAGAGCTTTACATTAGAGAGGTTGTCAGGCTGCATGGCATACCAGTCTCTATTGTGTCTTACAGAGATGCCAGATTTACATCTACGTTTTGGAGGAGTTTACATGCTGCCTTGGGGACTAGGTTGCCGTTCAGCACGGAATTTCACCCACAGATAGATGGTCAGTCGGAGAGGGTCATCCAAATTCTAGAGGATTTGCTGAGAGCTTGTGTGATAGATTTCCAGGGTACGTGGGACTTGAGATTGCCTCTGGTAGAGTTCATGTACAACAACAGCTTTCAGGAATCGAATGGGATGGCTCTGTATGAGGCTCTGTACGGAAGGATATGTCGATCTCCCGTGCACTGGGATGAGGTTGGAGAGAGAGTTTTGACTAGCCCAGAGTTGGTGTAGCAGACAGCGGATATAGTGATGAGGATTCGGGATCGGATGAGGACATCCCAGAGTCGTCAGAACAGTTATGCCGATCAGAGACGACGAGATCTAGAGTTAGCTGTTGGAGATCATGTGTTTGTTGGGGATCCGGATCCGCCCCCGGTCAGGCAGCGGAAGAACAAAATTATAGAACCGGGAGGCGATCAATACGAAAAACAAATCAAACTACATTCTACGACATTCATAGGATGTTCAGCGTGTTACCTCTCTGGCACTTGTGCCTGGCTCCAACCGGTGTTTCAAGAACCCGGCTCTTCTCGGTAGATTGCGGTAGATACGCCAATCCGGTCCACGACTGGATCCGAGACTCCTTCGTCAGACTGCACTAGAAGTCCTGACGAGATCAGCACGAACGGATTCTCCTCGAAAAACTAGGCCGGAACAAATTCCGGCGAAGTTGGCGGCGGCGGCGACGGCGCACGGCGGCGGCGGCGAGAGAAGAGAGGAGAGGGCGGCTAGGTTTTGCTTAGTAGGGTTAGGTTATGAATCTAGTATATTCTAATCAAGTCACTAAGTCTAATTAAATAGACTTAAAGTTGGACTTGGGCCGGTCCAACGGGCCCGGGTCCAAATGACGATATCTATCGCTGTGACTTCATCGTAACTCCGATCGCCAATCAGATAGTACCGATCGACTCAGTTTCCAAAACTGAATGTTATGACGTGAAAAACAATTTTTCAGATTATCAAACCCTAAATAGCAAAATGACCGTTATCCTCTTCTCGTGCTCAACACATTGAGCTGAGTATCCGTGTGGGAATCTTGAATCCAGTACTTGTGTGACCCTCAATGGTTCAGGGATACAGCTAGCCGTGGGCCCACAACCATTGTGGCTCCGGAATCACAATTCCGAACCTGCCCAACGGATCATGGTAAAGCATCTAGCAACATCGCCCCATGATCCCCTAGGTATCACTGATAGTGCCTGCAAGAACCAGTCGGTCGTGGTTAGCGTACTGTACGGTCCTTTCAATCCATATATCCCGATCAGATCAACGACCATTGGTAAATCGAGAGTCGCTAGAGATCCGATAGCTATGCATACATCTTGGAGATCGAATAGTGACATCGCGAGTGTAACTAGGTAAACACATTTACCTAAAACACTTCTAATACTCTGGCCAGAGATT
>KQ990182.1:161309-171875 GCA_001598015.1 Dorcoceras hygrometricum
TACCAATGAAACATGGTACTTCGCATCGCAGATACTAGTCTCGAACTCGGGCGGCCTTATCCTCATTTTGACGGCCCAATCGACTAGGAACACGTTCAGAATACACAGCGACTATTAGATGTGTTTCATGATAGCCGTCATACCCACTATCACATCTAACATACGCTTTAGTGTATTCTAGGTCTTTACTCAACACAATTGTAAATCATTACACACATAATGAAAGTAAAGAATGCCATATAAAAGAATGCGAATATCAATATAAAGATCGTTTGTACAAGAGTCAACAAAACCCACATGCCACAAGTTGGCTAGTTGGGCATCTACTCTAACAGTGTTTGTGAGGATCTCGTCCATGAAGGGTGTGATGCGCTTTGGCCGGTGGGGCAAGCTCAGCCCGAGGTTTATAAGGCCATTTGAGATTCTAGAGAGGGTTGGTATGTTGGCATACCTGTTAGAGTAGATGCCCAACTAGCCAAATTGTGGCGTGTGGGTTTTATAGACTCTTGTATATGACAATCTTTATTTATGAAATACGCATTTATTTATGGCATTCTTTATTTTCATTATGTTATAATGTTAACAATTATGTTGGATAAAGACCTAGAATGCACCATAGTGTATGTTATATGTAATAGTGGATATGATGGCTATCATGAAACACATCTAATAGTCACTCTGTATTCTGAATTCGTTCCTAGTCGATTGGGCCGTAAAAATGAGGATAAGGCTGCCCGAGCTTGAGACTAGCATCTGCGATGTTAAGTACCATGTTTCATTGGTAGGGAACATTGTGATGTTCTGAGCATGTAGATGGATTGTGACCTGGTGATCTATCGAACTGCCCTCGTTCGAACTTTCCAAGTGGTTACCATTTGTCGAGTGGATAAGTCCGAGGTCTTGGTTGTACTGATTAGTCCTCACTACTCGAAACGTCATTGAGACTCTACATGATAGGCACCTCACTTTGACTCGTTTGCCGACTCATTTGTGGTCATTAGGCGCCAGGATTGGGTGAGGTCCCGATGCATGTAGGAGTCGATGCTTCGTTGTCGAGGATTCACCGCTCGTTTTCATGCGTGGATATCCTATGTTATCTGAGGAGACAATAGTGTGATAAATCTCTAGCCAGAGTACTGGATGTGTTTTAGGTAAATGAGTTTTCCTAGTAACACTCGCGAGGTCACTATTCGATCTCCAAGATGTATGCATAGCTATCGGATCTTTAGCGACTCTCGATTTACCAATGGTCGTTGATCTGATCGGGATATATGTGTTGAAAGGACCGTACTGTACGCTAACCATGACCAACTGGTTCTTGCAGGCACTATCAGTGATACCTAGGGTATCATGGAGCGATGTTTCTAGGGGCTTTACCATGATCCGATGGGCAAGTCCGAAATTGTGATTTCGGAGTCACAATGGTTGTGGGTCCACGGCTAGCTGTATCCCTGAACCATTGAGGGTCACACAAGTACTGGATTCATGATTCCTGCACGGAAACTGAGCTCAATGTGTTGAGCATAGGAGAAGGAATTTGGGGAGTGCGACTTCCTAAAAGTCAACAGGGGTCAAATTGCGATTTCCCAAAGTTGAGGGCTAAACTATAATTTTGGACAAGGTGGTCTGAAAAATTGTTTTCGCATCATAATATTCAGTTTTGGAAACTGAGTCGATCGGTCCGATCTAATCGTCGATCGGAATTGTGATGAAGCCACGGTGGTATGGTTGAAACGAATGTTCACATGCACCTAGGCCCGCCCCAGGCCCATTGGACTAGTGGAAGCCCATCATTGGTCTACTTATGCTAGACCTAGGGCTACACTTGTCAACGGTGCATAACGTATTCCACATCTCGATGCTCCGGAAGTATGTACCGAATCTATCGCACGTGTTGGATTTTGAGCCGCTCCAGTTAGCTCCAGAATTATCATTCGAGGAGCGACCAGTGCAGATTTTGGCTCGAGAGGAGGGCAGACTTAGAGCACGTAGTATTCCGACGGCCAAGGTCTGGTGGCAGAATCACTCAGAGGATGAGGCTACCAGGGAGACTGAGGCCGATATGCGAACGCGCTACCTTGAGCTATTTTGTACGTACTTAAATTTCGGGGACTAAATTCCTTTAAGGGGAGAGAGTTGTAACGCCTAGAAATCCTGGATACGTAGAAATGAATGCATGACTAGGGGAAAAATCATTTTAGAAAATTACATGCCATTTTATGTGATTTATTTATGATTTTAATGTTGCATGTGGTCTATTTTTAGCCTGTTGAGTTACGGACGCATGGACGAGACTAGGGACTACCGAGATGAAAATAGTTTGTGATTTAAGTCCTTAGATTTTTAAGAACAAATTTATTATTTTTAAGCGGCAAATTTTCGAAAATTGGGGTTTTTATGATTATTTTTATGGGAACCCGTTTTTCGCCTATACGGGCTATTTTAATGAGTTTTTCTATGTTTTTCAAATATGGGAAATTATTATTACAAAATTTAAGTTGGAGGTTTGATTTGGGAGTTTTAAAACACATTTTAGTTAGGCGGATGGTTAGTATGGGAAAAAGACTCTTAATTTTCTTAATTAAACCATTGGTAGGGGTCTTTTTGGCACAACTCATTCTCCCCTTCACCCCAAATTCGAAAACCCTACTCCTACCCACTCTCCTAGCCGCCCCAAGCCACTCCCCTCTCCCCCAAGTTCGAAATTTTGCAAGCTTTTGGTGATCCAAGGCGGTCTTGTCCCGATCTCGCGTCCTATACGTCGGTAACTCGCAGATCTTCTTTGTTATCCATTAAAGGCATGTTCTATATCTCATTTTCTCACAATTTTAATCATATTACAGGTTTTTAAATAATGATTGCATGATTTGTATGTGAATTTATTATATCTAAGTTTATTGTTTACGATTCATGCATGCATCACGATTTTTAACCGGCATTTGAATTGTTTCTTGTGAAGCTTCGGTCATGGACGGTTCATAGGGCTAGGGTTTGGTCCAAGGATGATCCATATAGTTATTCCATCGACTTAGGATCACGTAGGTCCAAACAAGAAGCGATTTGGTCAAGGCATGAATTAGTTAGGAATTTTATGATCAGCACGTGTCCTGACTTGTCGTCTGTGCACGACAGTAGAGTTGTTAGGGTGGGGTAAGTCGCTCTATGTGGTTTGTGTGGTCAATATTGATTTCAGGAGATAGCTCATTGAGTTAGGGTGATGTAGGTCCAAATGGGAAGCGATTTGGTTGAGGAACGAATTAGTTATGAATTTTATGGCTAGCACGTGTCCTGGATGCAGTATGTGCGCAGGCAGTGGGTTTGCGGGCATCGGATTGGTCATGTCCTGAATCGTGTTTGAGTCTCGTTTTTTTCAATGGCTAGTGGGGTTAGTTGGCGCGATGTTGGTCGAAACAAGGAGTGATATGGTTAATAAATGGATTTTTAATGATTTTTACTGTTTTGTCGCTTGAAGTGAGCCTCGTCGGGTCATTTTTGTGAAAATTAAGATTTCGAGTCTTAGGGGTTGCCAAAGTTCGTGGAGAACTATATTTGATGTTTTAAGCATATTTTAGATGTTTTCCAGAATTTTTAGAATTTATTTGGTTTATGAGATTTTTGTCAAATTTTAATGTTTGATTTTAAAGTGAAGAAGTGAGTATTTTATAAATTTTTAAAATTCAATTTTAAAAGTATAGGGTCCAATTTTAAGATTATTTTGGTCAAATATTTTAAAGTAAACTTTTTATTATTGTTGGACCTAATATTTTATTTTCAAGTTTTAAAGTCAAAATTTTGGCCTTTGGGATTTTATTTAATCAAAAATTGGTCAATGAGTCTTTATGTAGCCAAAATTTTAAATAGTTGATTTTTAGTAAAGGATGGGGTATTTTAGAAATTTTAAAGGTTAATTTTAAAGTGTTGTGTCAAGTTATGTATTAGGCTAAGTCTCAATTTTAGGTTAAGTTTAGCTTCTTTTTGGGCTTAGTTGTAGTGGGTCAGACACCTGTACCAGTCCTTTATCGGAGTAGAAAATGTAGAAGCTCGTGAATATATATTTAATTATATATGTAGTATTCTATGTACGTTAATGTTTTTAAAGGAAATGATTAAATATATATTGATGGTCTAAACTTTTAAATTGCATGATTTTAAGAAATGCACGCATCATTAGACTTTATAAAACGTTTAAGGCATGTTCTTTTTTGAGAAAAACCCGAGGGATTGAAATGACTTGTGGAAAAATTTAATGATGGGAGTTAGCCGGGTAGCCGGGTCCGGGGATCCCCTGTTTTAATGTATTACGAGCCTATGGATCCATGTGATCACGACATGATGAAGTGGCATAGGAGGTGCTTGGGATCTCGAGGTAAGATCGGGTGAATCGCACCGCCACGTACGTTGGTTTTATTGACTGATCAGTCATACGGCCGCTCACATTTCACAGATACGACTCATACGTTTTTTTGTTACGTTACGTCATGTCTTATGTATGCTATATGATTATGATACGTTATGATATGTTATGAACCATCTTTTACGACCATCCATGCATGCATGATTGAACGTATTTTATATCACGTATGTGTTTGCATATGATTTTATTATATGTACTTTGTTTTTAAAAGATAGAGCATGCTGAGCCTCTAGGCTCACTAGGTTTAAATGGTGCAGGTGATGACCCAGTGGATTTTATCCCGACTGGCGGTGAGGACCTCTGAGCGCCTGTTGCAGTAGTATCACATGACCACTATGATGTCTTTATTCACGTTATGATACATTTTTCAGATATTTTATTTACATGTTTCGTTTTTCACAACATTTTCATACTCTGATTTTTAAACAACATTGATGATTTAACGTTTTCGAGGTATTGGTTTTATTCATGTTATATAATGATGTTGAGAAAATGTTTAAAGAGAACGAGCCATACTTTTTAGTTTAGTTATTCCGCACATGATTTAAAAAAAAATTTCTAGAGTACGGTTCGTTTCAGTTGGTATCAGAGCAGTGGTTCTGGTGGGGTATTAGCCTGCTGCATGGAGCTCAAAAGTCGCACTACCAGTCTGTGAGTTTTACTGTTTTACGATTTATGTTTATGTTTGCATGCTGCATTTTTAGTTATGTAAGAGTTTTTGGCCTTAGATTTTTTAAAACTAGACGCTTAGTCATGCACTTAGATTTACGTGATAAGGTTTTGGTATATCAGAATAATGCCTCCCCGTCACGATAGGACCCAACAGGATGATGCTACGCCTCCTCCTCCTCCTCCACCACCTCAGTTGACTCCATATGAGTGAGCTAGCATGGATATGCATATGTACCTTGTTATTTTAAAAGATAGAGCATGCTGAGCCTCTAGGCTCACTAGGTTTAAATGGTGCAGGTGATGACCCAGTGGATTTTATCCCGACTGGCGGTGAGGACCTCTGAGCGCCTGTTGCAGTAGTATCACATGACCACTATGATGTCTTTATTCACGTTATGATACATTTTTCAGATATTTTATTTACATGTTTCGTTTTTCACAACATTTTCATACTCTGATTTTTAAACAACATTGATGATTTAACGTTTTCGAGGTATTGGTTTTATTCATGTTATATAATGATGTTGAGAAAATGTTTAAAGAGAACGAGCCATACTTTTTAGTTTAGTTATTCCGCACATGATTTAAAAAAAAATTTCTAGAGTACGGTTCGTTTCAGTTGGTATCAGAGCAGTGGTTCTGGTGGGGTATTAGCCTGCTGCATGGAGCTCAGAAGTCGCACTGCCATTCTGTAAGTTTTTAAGGTTTTTACGATTCTCATTTTCGCATGATGCATGTTCTATTTCTGCATTAGTTTTATCTTAGGAGTTTAAGAGTTAGACGCCTAGTCATGCGATTAGATTTACGTGAAAGGTTTTGGGTGCCAGTATGCCTTCCAGACGTGCTAGAGATCAGCAAGATGATGGCGCACCTCCTCCTCCCCCAACTCCTCAGTTGACCCCGTACGATAGGGCTAGTTATGCTAGCAGAGATCTCCAGGCTTTTGGAGAGACAGTCGGAGCGACCCGGGAAGTCGCACGAGGAGGATGTGGCTGAGCGGTTCCGCAAGCAGGGACCCAAGGAGTTTTCCGGGACTACAGATCCTCTAGTTGATGAGTAAAGCACTGCTAGGAAACTCTATGCCTTAGATGCTAAGAAGAATTGTTAGATCTTCTAGGACTTGCCTTGAGAACTTAGACGGGTAGGACTAGCGAACCTAGTAATGTTTTAGGAATCCATGATGTTTTGGGAACCTAGATTAATTGTAAACGCCTTCCTGAGTGATGTTTCGATTTCAGACGAGATTCGTGTTTTGGGTGTCACTACCCTTGCATTGCTAGACTCAGGGGCGCCTCACTCGTTCATCTCAAGCGCGTTTATTCAGAGGATGGGTATTATTTCGAAGAGCTTGGGTGTGGCTCTCGCAGTGACGATACCGTCGGGAGAAGAGATATCTACGGTCAGTGTAGTCCAGGGTTTGGTGATGATGTTCCAGGACCATGCTGTCAGGGCCGACTTGATCGTTTTGTCGATGTCGGGATTCGACCTCATTCTAGGGATGGACTGGTTGACCGAGTATGGAGCAGTGATTGATTTCCATCAGAGGTTAGTCACGATCAGGCCGCCAAAGTAGGATACTTTCCTCTTTGAAGCGGCGAGGAGATCGCGGAAGCCCGGGTTTATATCTTTTCTACAGGCCAGGAAGCTAGTTGAGCTAGGATGTTAGGCGTTCTTAGCCAGTGTTACCACTTCAGAAGATTCAGCAGGCCCTTCACTGTCTGAGGTGGAGGTAGTCAGGGACTTTGCAGATGTTTTCCCTGATGACGTTGTGGGAGTTCCACCGGAGCGAGAGGCGGAGTTTTTGATTGACTTAGCACCAAGTACAGTGCCCATATCTAAGGCGCCATACTGATTGGCTCCTACCGAGATGAAGGAGCTGAAGGAGCAGATTCAGGAGTTGCTCGACAAGGGGTTCATTCGCCCTAGCTTTTCTCCATGGGGCATGCCAGTTCTGTTTGTGAAGAAGAAGGATGGCAGCATGAGATTGTGTATAGACTACTGGGAGCTGAAAAAAGTTACAGTGAAGAATAAGTACCCACCCGAGGATTGAGGATTTGTTTGATCAATTGCAGGGAGCCTCGGTTTTCTCCAAGATCGATCTGAGATCAGGGTACCATCAGTTGCGAGACAGAGAGGAGGACGTGTCCAAGACTGCATTTCGGACACGTTACGACCACTACGAGTTTTTGGTGATGCCGTTTGGACTTACAAATGCCCCAGTGATCTTCATGAATTTGATGACAGGGTCTACAGAAAGTACTTGGATCAGTTCATCATTGTTTTTAACGAGACATCTTGGTCTACTCGAGGAGCTTGGATGAGCATAGACAGCACTTGCGGACAGCTTTGTAGGCATTGAGGGAGCACAGATTGTATGCTAAGTTCATCAAGTGCAAGTTTTGTCTTGAGCAGGTGGCATTCTTGAGGCATATTGTGTCAAGAGATGGGATTTCAGTCGACCCATCGAAGGTGGAGGCAGTGCAGAACTGGGGGATTCCAAGGAATGCAGCAAAGATTCGTAGTTTCTTGGGGTTAGAAGGAGACTACCGCAAGTTTATCAAGGGCTTCTCTTCGATTTCAGTGCCCTTGACAGCCCTGACCAAGAAGAATGTGAAGTATGTGTGGAGTCCCGAGTGCCAGAGGAGCTTTGATCAGCTGAAGGAGGCCCTCACGTCAGCACAAGTGTTAGTTATGTTGGCGCAGTGTTGGATCCGGATCCCGTTTCTCGGGGGCACAGTGGAAGTTTAATAATTGCCCCGAAAAACGTTCAATACATAAAATATATTCTATAAATCATACATAGGATGTTTTATAAAGTTCACCTTGCTGGCGTCTAGGCGCCTGGCTCCGACCAGATTCACAGGGAATCTTGCACTTCAAGGTAGGCGGCAGTAGATCCTCCTTAATCAGGTCCACGACCAGAAACACGACTCCTTCGTCAGCTTGCACTAGAAGGCCTGAAGAATTTGGCACGAATGGAATCTCCTCAACACGACGATCGGAACAAGTCCGATCACGGCGGCGGCGGCGCGGCGGTGGAGGCGACGGCCGTGAGGTTTTGAGAGAGGAGGGGGCGGCCAATGCTTGGAGGCTAGGGTTATGAGAGTTCAAGTGTGATGGTCCCTGTTTTCGAAGGAAACTTAGCAGCCGCTGATTTAAAATGAGTGTTTAAACTTTTTGCGCTGCTATAAACGAGCTGCAATAGCTCAATGTTCTTGAACATCTAAAATAAACAGAGCACCGGAGACAGATCTGGTATGATTTAAAAATAATGCTGAAAATACCAGAACTGAATCCTAATATTTTAAAACCAACTCAAACAGATTTATGTTCCACATAAATCTGTTCGAGACTTACTGTGCTTGTGTGCTGAACTGTATGCGTGAGTGTTGAAAGCTTAAAGAAAAGGACCAGCTGGTTTGTTTCTGGAAGTTCGGACTTCAATGTCCTACGTCTCCCCTTCTTCCACCTCGGAAGGCTCCACTAGAAGACTTTGATCTATACAACACGTACAGACCCAATCCCGCAACCAGCAGCTGCGAGAACTCCTAGACTTCACAAATGCACAGCAGCCGCAACTGTGTGACTAACTACATACACAAGTTTAACGTCATCGTGCTTGGACGGGACCTGTTTGTGAAATAGGTTTTGATTCACTCGCTAAACAATTTAGCTCAACTCACAAAATGTGCGAGTGAATCTGTGTGTGAGAATTACAGTGTATCGCTCAACTCTCGAAAGAATACATCTCACACACTCGGGAAGTTGCTTCTACACAAGCTAATCTAGACTCAGCAGCAGACACTCAATAAGCGCTCCTCTCTAATGGCGGTCTGCTGCTTCGTTTCCAGGAATCTTCCCTCTGTTTTTGTCTCTTCGCTCAATCAACAATCGTCGTCTCGTCAAACTTCTTCCTTCAAATCTTCTCGTATATATATCTTCTGTTCGAATATAGCCGTTAGATAAATTCCAAATCTCTTCTGCGCTTGTCAAGGCTAAATCGTCGTCTTTCCAAATGCGTGCAATGCTCCTCTGTAAATTGTACTATTTCCCAGAATAGTACAAATCTTGTTCCCTTGAATTGAGGCAATTACACGACTCTATTTCAGCCATTGATTCTTTCCATCTTGAGCGTTGAATTCTTGCAACGGCTGATTGTCCTCCAACAAGTTGTTCAACAGCTGTTCACTCAGCTGTTGTCTTTTCTTTGTCACAATACTTCGCGCAACAGTTGTTTCTTTTCTGCGTCTGGTTTTCGCTCCTTTGCAATTCACTTCGCATCTGGTTTTCCTTTTCATTGCTGGGACTGGTTGTCCAGACGTTGATCTTGAAGTGCTTGCGACTGGATGCATATCAACAGCTGGTCTATTGTAGCTCTCGTCTGGATGTACTGTTGATTGCGTCTGGATGTACTTGCAGCTGTTTGTCCAGTCGTTGGTCGTGAAATTCTTGCGACTGGATTTCCAAACGACTGGTTAGATCAAACGATGTCGTATCAACTTATTCAAAAGGCATCGTTTGCTATGCATCCTTGACTGGTTGATTATACTTCACTGTTGCTGTGTCTGGATGCAATGTAGCCTGCTGCTGATTATAACCAACGCACAAAAAATCTGTTGAATCTTTAGTGCGAGGGCAAAATGCTGTCGTATCAACTTATTCAAACAGCATCGTTTGCTATGCATCCTAGACTGGTTGATTATACTTCACTGCTGCCGTGTCTGGATGCAATGTAGCCTGCTGCTGATTATAACCAACGCACAAACCATCTGTTGAATCTTTAGTGCGAGGGCAAAACGCTGTCGTATCAACTTATGTAAACGACATCGTTTTGCTATCGCTAACTCCAAGTAGCATCTGCTGGTGAACAGTAGCTTGCGATTAGACAATTCTTCCTGTACGATGTCGCTCTATCTCTTGCGCTTCTCTTCACAACTGCTGATTGCTTTTAGCTTCCTGCTGAATGTGATGTCACTGCTGATGACATCATCTATGCTTAGCGCTCCAGCTGCTTTCTTCATCTGCTGATTGTGATGACATCACTACTGATGTCATCATCGCTGATTCCAGATCTTGCACTTCTTGATAACTGCTGATTGTGATGACGTCATCGTTGCTGCTCATTGCTTCCTACAGAATATATGCTGACGTCATCACTGCTGATTCTCGATTTCTTTTCGCTTCAATCCAACAGCTGATTTCTTCTACTTCTGAACACTGTAGCTCTCTGCTGAATTGTTCTTCTTCGATACTTCTTCAGTAGACTTCACAGTTCCTGTTCCAGCTGGTTCATCTTATAGGTGTTCCTGCTGGTCCACCTTCCTTCTTTAGCGCTTGCAGCTGGTCCTCATCGTTCCAACTGGTTCACTAAGCTCCAGCTGGTTCAACTTGGCCTCCGCCTGATTTCGAACACCTGACTTAACTTTGGACGTCTCCATTGCTAATCCAGCTGCCGTCTAAATGATTAACCAAACCAACTG
>KQ990186.1:0-12084 GCA_001598015.1 Dorcoceras hygrometricum
AGGGACTGCAGAATAAATTTTACATAAATAGGGACTGACAAACAAGTCACTTTTCTGATCAAGGATTTATCACCAATTTACCCTTTATAAAACTTGAAAAGAATCTGCAATTATAAAAAGAATTTGCACTGTGAATATCCTCTCTTCTCCTTATCATCAGCATTCTGACACTTGATCAAACCCTCTTCTTCTGTCTCCAGCTGTGTGTGCGAGTGCGAGAGAGAGAGAGAGAGAGCAAATGGGATGGTTTCCCTGCGCAGGTCAATCAAATATGGACTCGAAGAAGAAGAGGAAGAAGAATCAATCTCTTGATCCTTCAGGTGCAGTTTCCTTCTTACTTTTGGTTAAATAATTTCAAAGGAATTGATTCTTTCTTTTAAGTAGAAATTTGTTTGTCTGCCGCAGTTATTTGTTTATGTTTTTGATCGAATAATGTTCGAAGGGTTCTTGAACAGAGATGCTGTCTTTCTTGAAATATCTTAAAAAGTCTGATTCTTTGGTGGGGTTTATACCCTTCCCTTTTGGTCCTATGCCTGAATTTGTCCGAGTAAATTGAATTTTGTCTTTTGTTGGTTGTAAGATCTCTATGTTGGACTAGAGGTTTCTTTAAATTCTCGTTTTTATGATTGCAATATGATTTGGTACAAGTCTTTTTGGTTTGAGCTGAGGGTTGGAGGATTTGATATGACTCGATGATTAAAGCTTGTAGTAAAAGGATTTTGAACAAATGGATGCAAATTCAGGCCATTTGTTTTCTGGGCTGCCTTCTGGGTGAGTCATCAATACATTGTAATATCCTTTTTTACGGGATTCAGATTTGATGAACTTTGAAGTGGTTTTGAATGTTCAACTGGAAAACTATCGTATCAGGGGACGAGTTCACATTGCATATGCCTCAAATTTACAATTAATTTACTATGTGGTGTATAAAAATTTCTGTTTTGTCAATAGGCAATTAGGCCTTCTAATCCATCTTTAACAATGAATACTATAGCTAGTTTGGTGAGATTTCTGTATTCTTCTCCTGTGGGTTTAAGGAAGATATTTCTCTCTTATCTTCCTTGACTTTGGTGGTTATTCTGTCGGTCTATAACATGTCATTTGTGTTCTGGTAAATTTGACGATGACCCGAAAGATGGCTCGTCCGATAAAATTGCGGCCAAGATTTTCACTTTCCGCGAAATGGCAGCTGCTACCAGAAATTTTCGTGGTGAGTGTCTTCTTGGGGAGGGAGGCTTTGGTAGAGTATACAAAGGACAGCTGGAAAGCTCGAATCAAGTAAGTGAATTAGATAACCAATATCATAGTACTTAAGTGGAGATTTTTCTTCTTCTGCTTTTGTGTTGGGTTTTTGCTGGTTAAGAGCATGTTTTTGAAAACATCTGTTTGTCTTCATTCTAGGTGGTTGCAATCAAGCAGCTTGATCGAAATGGACTTCAAGGAAACAGAGAGTTTCTAGTCGAGGTTTTGATGTTAAGCCTATTAGAGCATCCTAACCTAGTAAATTTGATTGGCTACTGTGCTGATGGAGACCAGAGGCTTCTGGTTTATGAATATATGCCTCTGGGATCTTTGGATGAACATCTAAATGGTATACTACATAATTAATGGTATTTCATCCTTACTTTATTCCTAAAATGATGCTATAATTAGTACCACTTGCAAATTTTTTATACAGATCCAGTACCGGGTAGGAAACAGCTTGACTGGAACACGAGGATGAGAATTGCAGCTGGAGCAGCAAAAGGGTTGGAGTACTTACATAACAAAGCCAGCCCTCCTGTTATATACCGGGACTTGAAATCCTCAAATATTTTGCTCGGAGAAGGTTATCATCCGAAGCTATCAGACTTTGGGTTAGCCAAGCTCGGTCCGGTTGGGGATAACACACATGTATCCACGAGGGTTATGGGCACATATGGATACTGCGCACCTGAGTATGCGATGACGGGACAGCTGACTCTGAAATCAGATGTCTATAGCTTTGGTGTAGTTCTTCTTGAGATTATCTCAGGCAGGAAAGCTGTTGACAATTCAAAAACTGGTGGAGAACACAATCTGGTTGCATGGGTAAGTTTCCTTTTTACGTGTAAGAAACGCTTGTCACTCGTTGGCTCGTTTAAAGCTCCACTGCATTGGTTTAAGTATTTATAAAGTTGCACACGTTAGTAACTCAAGTAACTAGACTTAAATTTCGATTTGTGCTCAAGCTCGATTTTCAATGCTGATCAGAGTTTGTATGCTGAATTTTTTCGAGGTTGACTTGTGTTGGCTGTATGCAATGACCTCACGATGCAAGTTTTTTTTGTTTTTTTACTTTCTGTCATTTTGATGAGAGGATTTATAATCTGTGTCAGGAAACATTCCGTGATTGTTGCTGCTCTAGAGCTTTTATATTTCACTTCTTGTTTCTACCAGGCCAGACCGCTATTCAATGATAGGAGAAAATTCTCACAGATAGCTGATCCAGCACTCCTAGGTCAGTATCCAGATAGGGGACTGTACCAAGCTCTTGCCGTTGCAGCAATGTGTGTTCAGGAGCAACCCAATTTACGACCCATGATCGCTGACGTTGTTACAGCTCTGACATATCTTGCTTCACATAAGTATGATCCGGAGATGCATTCAATTCAGAACTCGCGCTGGGGACAACCTTGTACTCCTCCTAGAGCCAAAGGAAATGGTGAAAGGAAACTTAGCAGCAGCACATCAGAAAGAGATCGAACTCCACAGATATGATAAGGCCTCTGTCCATGCTATTCATCTGCTGCAACATTCTTGAAAATGCAACCTAGAAGTTAGCCTCCTACTGAGTTGGTTTGATAATGATAATCATTTTTGTGTACGGGTTTCTATATTTAGACGAACGACACATCTCAGATGTTGCCACATGCCTAGTTCTTGTACATTTATAAAATGTACTTGTTTGAGTTGTATGATTAAACAGCAGAAATTGACGATGTGTGATATGTGTTATGATGATTTGTATCGAAGAATGTGAGGAAAAGGTGGTGTAAATATTAGATGGCATTTTAACCAATGCCTTTTTCATATATTTGCTCCTTGGCATTTACTTGGTTTACAAAATTACGTTTCTTTTTTTCTACGATGTTGATGCAGTAACACAGTGATGAAGAGGAAATGTATAGCTGATTCACATAGAATGCAACAAAAATCTTGAAATAATGGGAAAATTGAAAATTGTTGTTGCTCACAATTATGAAAAGTATGTCCATATAACTTGATTAAAAATATTATCTGGCCTAACAAATAAGAAAAACAAATCAGAATCAAATTTAGATTTTACTGTCCCGGATGATTCACAATCAAATCAATTCAACTACCTTTTTGAAATCTACAATCTCACTCCTACTTCTATTTTTTTAATTTAATCTTAGCATTTTTCTTCATAATATGACGTACGAATTTTACACCGTCAATAAGCTGTCACCACGTACGACAGTCAGGTTGGGAGACCGAGAGGTCGGTCCTCGGGATTGAGGTGAGTGAACTTAATTCTCTCTTCTTAGTGTTATGCCACCACCTACTCCAGGATATTCTCATGTTAGGTACCAAGGAGGATACATCTCGGGATAGACTTGGGCAATTGGATGGACGCGCATGAAAGGTAACCTGTCAACACAGATCGGGAGCTCTGTCCTTGGGTGATTGCACCTCGAGGTACCTGCAACCAAACACACTTTGAGGACGCCAGAGTATTTCCGACGAAACCCCTTCGATGCTTAAGTCTGCTCAGTGATCGAGATGAAGTAAGAGTATATAGTGCAGAGAATGTATGAGCATGTTGAATAATCATCAATAAGCAAGGACGCACATGCGTATTTATAGGAGGGCTTAGGCGGTTCCATGTATGTTACCTCGATAATCATGAACCGGAGTGGGCTTTGCAGACGTGCGTGCATGCTATAATAATAATCATATGCAGGTATGAGTCTTGCAGATTTTGTCAGGGTTGACTAATTGAGTTAGACAAGAGGACCAAGTGGTTGTGATGAGACATTATCAATGTCAGACATCTTACCTCGAGGTTGCGTCGTCGGTGTAGATTCGTCACGCCTTGCTTCCCGAGGTGTTCTAGAGGTACCGCTCGTAGTGGCTTGCAGATACCTATGGTGGAAACACTAAGAAGAACTCACACGTTTGGTGGTCATCATTATCGCAAATGGTGAAATGGCCTCGAGAACCGAGGTGACATGGTGGTGCCAAGACGGAAGGCTACCAGTGGTACTTTGAGGCGGTGCACATAGATGTGCTCTTACATCGGGTTTCGAGGTGGTAATATTTGTGTGATCAAGAGTATCCCCCCGACGGGTGCTAGACGAAGAATTGAAGTCTAGGACTATGTGGAGTAGTGGTCGGTTTCAGGCCCCGTGCTAATTACTAACAATTAACACATAATAAGCGCATAAACACGGAAGCTTAAAAATTTGGGCTTAAAAATTTTTGAAATACAATAGGCCTGAACTTCAAATCATTCATTCAAAATAGCGATAACAAAATACGAGTTGACTCAAACTTCTCCGATTTTTCGCCTAATCTGGTCCATGATCGGTTTCCAATTCCTTCACTGCCTTGCACTAGAAAGCACAGCTAATTGTCACAAACGGATCTCCTCGCCAAGATGGCCGGAACGGGTCTGGCGGCACCCGAAAACGGTGGCGGCGGTTGCTGGAGTAGGCTGAGAGTGGATGGGAAGGGACATGAGAGTTATGATTCAATAATCAAGTGGGTTTTTCTTTCTCTCTTTTGAAAGTGTCTCCTCATTTCCATATTTATAGATGGAGGGATAGAGTTTGAGTTGAACAAAACAGTGAACATTCGGTTCAACTCAAACTGTTAACATTCGGTTCAACTCAAACTGTGAACATTCGTTTTGACTCCCTCGATTGTGGTATCATCATAATACCGATATATATCACCTATGCGCTCAGTTTACAAAACTGATCATTATGATACAAAATCAAATTTTTGGACCACTAAATCTATATTTGACAGGTTTACTCTCATTAGCTAAATATGGAAGTCCTACTCCCTTAGCTACTTTTAGGAAGTCATACTCCCAACCTTTCTCCTACTATACTCAACACATTGAGTACCATATTTGTACGGGAATTGGAAAACCAGTACTGTGCGACCCTCAATGGTTCAGGGATACAGCTAACCTTGGGTTCACAATTCTTTGTGATCCCGAAAACATATTTTCGAACTTACGCATCGGATCATGGTAAAGCGTCTAGCAACATCGTCCCATGATTCCCTAGGTATCACTGATAGTGCCTGCAAGAACCAGTTGGTCAAGGCTAGTGTATAGTACTGTCCTTTCATCTCAAATATCCCTACCGAATCAACGACCATTGGTAAATCGAGAGTCGCTAGAGATTAGATAGCCATGCATATATCTTGGAGATCAAATATCGACATCGCATGTTGTGACGCCCAAACCCATGTGAACGGATTGGAGCAAATGGAAAATCGAAAGGATATACAAGGACTAAATGCAAAATATTGTAAGCTGCATTCCCTTACAGAAACTGAACGTAAACAGTTGGAGCCAAAGCTGAACAGTAGAAACAGATTTCGATTATAATTCCGATATTACAACCACTAGAACTCTATATGAATTATCTATGGTTGTAATGGATCTTAATACAGCTTGACAAAAGATCAAAGCAACAACAGCTGGCTTTGAGGAAACGCTGGCCTTTGACAAACACACTCAGACCCCAAATCTGACATCAGCTCGCACCACCCGCCTGCCCTGAGCTGCATAACTGAAAACTTAGTACATAAAATTTAAAGGAAGTCATTTGAACTGAAATCTTGCTACTGAAAATATAGATCGGAACATCAGATCTGGCTCGCTTAAAACTGAGTGACTTATGATCTAGAGGCTCTCTGGTGGTCTTGGTGCATGAAGCATGTTATCTGAATCAGTAACTATTTGTGAAGGGATTATAGTACTTCCATAATCTTGGTCCCTTCTGCTGTGAAGAGATTACAAATATACCGTAATCTTGGTCCCTTCCTGATTGACCGGGTCCTTATGCCATAATTCTTTAAACTGAAACTTTACTTCTTTTACCTTTAAACTGACTAATTTACTTTGCTCTTGATCGACAATCGATCGCTGAAAACTGGATGATTCACTACTATAAACCTCATTTTATCTTTAAAAGTATTACTGAGTGTACAGCTGGGCTATGAGCTGATGATAGCAAAACCAGCTCGGAGAAAAATGGCTTATGAAGGTAAACAGATTTGGCTCAATAAAAAAAATCTCAAGCGTAAGGACCAGCTTTGGCTACACAAGATCTCGGGTGTGAAACAGGTCACGGGCGTGTAAAGAAGCTTTGGCTAACGAAGATAGCTTACGGATAAGGAAAAACATATTTGGTTCTACGAAAGCAGCTCACGCGTAGTAAAACAGATTTGGTTCCATGAAACAACTTACGCGTATTCCAAAGGTAGTATAAATTTCGTAAGGAGAATTTTCAGCTGTGGAGGGTCGCTCAGCTTTGGGAAACCATATCGAATCACACAGACCGGTGAAGAGAATAGACTAGATCTGATTAAAACGAAGGTACTACTACTAATTCAGACAGTCCTTAAACAAACTAGCTCAGCTTATTCGACCAGAACATAATCCAGATCAAACCAGCGTTGTCCATCTGTTCAGAGTTGATATCCAGAATCTTTACAATGCATGAAAGAACAAGAAACTTCTCTTGCCTTAGCTTATCTGGAATATGTACAACTCAGTCTTTTGAAACTACACTGCTTGCTAAAAAACTCTGGTGAGTTTTCGCAAAACTAAAACTTCAAAGCAGTGAATCCTAACTTAATCTTAAACAGAAACTGATGTCAGGCCTCGTGCACAGACACAGAGATTAACCATGCAAACAATAGCGGAAGCATTTAAAATAGTGGCTAAATTTTTGCTTTTGGCCTGACTGAAAGATACATAATTTAAAATACTGCAATACTCAAAATATCCCAGTTTAAAATAACATAGTACAACAGTACAACATTTACCAAGTACAAAACAATAGTACTACAACCGAATACAATAAAGCACAGGGCATTCCCCAGCTAACAGTACTGATACATATATGCTATACGCTAACTGGGACACTCTAACCACCTCCTGGGGCACCACCAGCTGGGTCAACTCCACGACCAGCCGAGTAACCTGGAAAACCTGAATAATACACACAGGCAAACAACACCAGCCCCAGAGGGACACGGTGTCACCCCCGAGAACGGGCCTGGACGTGAACACCGACGATGTTTGATAATTATTCATTACAAAACATCAAGCCTCATAGTGCAGCTTAAAACCAGTCTATTAAATAATCAAAATGATCGTCTTTACAACTGAAGATCAAAGTTTGCAGAAGCGAAATTACATTAACCAATACTAAGTCTTCACCAGCCCCAGAACATCTCTGGTTCATCCTCTGCAACCTGTTCTTCCTTTTGATCTGGGTGGGAGAAGTAAGGGATGAGTGTTTGGGGAAACACTCTGCAAGTGGGGGAACCATTCGAGCATAACAAAAATATACATATATATACAACTGAAATTAACTTGGAAACTGTGAGGATTGAGAAATTCGAATTTAGAATTTTCAGATTTTGGAATTTTTTGTATCCTGTTGTTGGAATGAATTGAATGAATTTTTTTTCCCTGAGTTTACCTTTGATTTCGAGGACGAAATCTCTTTAAACTTTGAAACTGTGAGGATTGAGAAATTCGAATTTAGAATTTTCAGATTTTGGAATTTCGAATTTTGGTGAAATCTGGTTCCCTGGCGTTTTGAAGTAAAAACGCTGTCGTTCCGTGAAACTAGTTGTTGCGTTTTTCAGATAGTTACTGTAGTGAGAGGGGTGATGCGTCGTCGTTTCGCTGTGGTAACGCATAGTGATATCTGTTGACAGCAAGTTCCTGTAGGGGGTGCAAAACGGCATCGTATATTAGTGGAGGCGACGTCATTTTGGTTTCGCGCTAGCGATCGCTGTTGTGGGCGTTTAGTTCATCAGATATGATGACGTAGGTTGCACGACGTCGTTTTGGCTCTGTATGGATCTGTTGTAGCGTAGTGCTTTGATCAGATTTGCTGACGTGTCCGGAGCGATGTCGTTTTGATTAGCACACGTTGTGTTGCGTTGCGATTGCTGCCGTGAGCTTCGCACTGTTGAAGAATTTGTTATCAGTAATTGTACTTATTGTTCGGTGGACATTTCTTCATCAGCTACGTACTGTTCCCGTTGTTGTCGGCAGCTGCGGGTTATTTTAGGGGATTGGTCGTTGTATAGTGCTTGCGTTCAGAAGTTGTGGAATCTGTTTCTGTCGGTGGTTATTTTAACAGATTTCTTGCGTGTATATTAGAAGCTTTGGCCTTCGATCATTTTATCAGATTCCATACTTAGAGAAATTTCTCCCGATTGTCGACCTTTGTCTCTAACCCTAGAACACTGTTCACCCGAACATTTCTTTCCTAGATTTCTGTCGATTCTAGCCTTTGTTTTCGACGGTTTGGGTGGCGTTGAACTCCCTGAGGCTTGCTTTTCCGATTGTTACGCATTAGAGACTGTAGAACGACTTGTGGAGTAGAGCGTGAAGCTGCTGGTGTGCGAATATTTCTGGAGAAATCTGGCAGAGCGTTCTTTGGGTGTTGTGCGCTTTTGGGTAAGTGATTCCTTGCCAAGTTTAAGCCTCGTTTAAGAGTTGAGAAGTACTCTGTAGGATTCGGTAGTTGAATTAGGCTACTGGACCTTAGAACCTTAGATGTTGAGTTCAAATTTAACTGATTGTTAGATACCTGGTACAAATTCGAATTCCAGGGAGTCTCTACCGTGATTGCCATAGCAGGATAAGGCTGACTTGCTTCAATTGGTTGTCCCGTGCCTTGTGAATCTGTTGAGGTAGAAATCAGTTGTTGAAGGTACGAATTGGAGCAACTCTGGACAGCTTTGATGCTTGAGCATGTGTATATTCCAGGATGTGAAATCTGGTTGATTTTGATGATTGTAATTGCGTGAGCAGAATGTGTTTTGTTGATTGATTTATGTTCTGTTTCGTGTATGGTGATTTTTATGCATCGAGTATTGATTTATGAATGGCATCCATGCATACATCTTGAGCCTGTTGACAGATTGATTGATGACCTGATTGAAAGCCACGTTGTTACTGGCCGACTGATGAGTCGTGCCTGAAAAGTCCAACGCTATCATCAGAGTGGTGACCGACTGATTGGTTGTGTCTGAATACCACCGAGCTGTGATGGGCTGACGGGCTCTGAAGATCACGGACCGATGATTTCCCCGATTGATACACCGTGCGTGGTATAGAGGCTCGATTGAGATGATTTGCCAGTTGATACACTGGTCTAGCTATCCGATCCTTGATAGCCCTCATGCATTTCATAGCATTGATTATAGCATGTTGCATGATTAGGTGTTTTGATATCTCTTTGTACTGAGGCTTGACCTCGTATTTCTTTTCCTGCTTTTGCGTTGTTTGGGTATGTGTTACTTGCAGGATATTCAGGTAACCAAGCTGGACAGAGTGGAGCGTCAGCTGGTCGATCCCCGTTTCCTTGAGTCCCAGTCTACTTTTACTATGTATTGAACCGGGGGATGCCCCGTATTTTTATGTATTGGGGATCTGTATTTGAATTGAGATTTGTCGTTACCTGTTTTATATGAGTTTGAGTCAACTCGTATTTTGAGTATTGATATTTTGAATGCATGTTTTGAGTTCAGGCCCATATTATTTCGAAAAATTTTAAGCCCTGTTTTGCGCTTCCGTGATTATATGCTTAATTGTGCTCTAATTCTGTGAGATTAGCACGGGGCCTGACAGAAACATTTCAAGGACACTAAATAGAGCAGAGCATATAACAGAGAACAGGTAGCACTGACAATTACTTCGTTTCTATGGTTTACTGATCAGTCCCTAATTTTTACTCATCTAAGGGGTCGAGGCCATAGTTACACCACGTAACTCAGAGTGCGAAATATTCCGTAGACCCATATTATGACAGAAACACCAGTGCTAAAACAGAGCATAATTCATATCATGAACTTGACAAGAAACGGAATCGGATACGAAACAAGTGCTCGAACAGAAATTCAAAACAGAACTTAGCGTGAATAAAATATATAATATTTGAAAAGAATATATATAACAAAAGCCCACTTACAGTCTGCTGGAATTCTTGACTGGTATGCGAAATCTGGTACTTCGTATAGTACTAGGATGCAGCCTTGTGCAATGTTTCAGCGTGGAAGTTTACTGTATTTTTTACTGAAGAGTTTTCAAGGTGAGTGAGGGAAATATGCTGCCACGAGGTGTGTGAGTATATGGGAGCTACCCACTCATCTCAGCACACGGTACCAGATGCAGAACATAGCTCAACCCGCTGTTGCCCACCTCATGAGGTGTGGGAGCTACCCAATCCGCTCATAGTGGCTAACAAATACCAACAAGGAGATGAGGGTGACAGGAGTTACCCGTTCGGCCTCTAAACAAGCATCCTGGTACGCACAGATCAATAAACAAGGCACGGAAAAACAGATCTGAGCTCAATGTGATAAATGGTTGTATGCAACAGATAATATGTCCAACACAGAACATATACAACAATGCAAGGCATACACAGCAGCAAGCATAATCACCCATGCTCAATCCAAAGCTGTAAAACCAGCTCACATCCGTACCTCAAGTCTGAGCTATAGTTACAACAACGAAGTCCCGGGAAACACATATCCGAGAACCTGCTAAGAAACAATGCACAAATCTCAGGGACAGTAGCACAGAAACTACGAATTGGGAGCTACGAGCTCAACCAAATCTATCCTACCCTTCTAACACAACATAAGTCTCTAAACGAAGCACAAGGTAGGATCTTAATGCTTACCCAACAAGCTACCTAAATAGAAGGAGAATCCGACGCTTACGCTAACATACTACAGAAGGGAGATGTTGTTAGAGTAGGTGCCCAACTAGCCAACTTGTGGTGTGTGGGTTCTTGTTGACTCTATGTGAAACGATCTTTATTTATGAAATTCGTATTATTTTATGGCATTCTTTATCTTCATTATTTTTTATAATGTTAACAATTGTGTTGGATAAAGACCTAGAATGCACCATAGTGTATGTTAGATGTGATAGTGGATATGATGGCTGTCATGAAACACATCTAATAGTCATGTATATTCTAAAATTATTCCTAGTCGATTGGGCCGCCAAAATTAGGATAAGGCCGCCTGAGTTTGAGACTAGCATCTGCGATGTTAAGTACCACGTTTCATTGGTAGGGAACATTGTGATGTTCTGAGCATGTAGATGGATGGTTTGCCTGGCGAACTATCGAGCTACCCTCATTCGGATTCTCCAAGTGGTTACCATTTGTCGAGTGGAGAGTCCGAGGTCTTGGTTGTATGGATTAGTCCTTACTACTCGAAACATCATTGAGACTCTACATGATTAGTCGCCTCACTTTGACTCATTTACCAACTCCATGAGGGTCATCAGGTGTCGATATTGGGTGAGGTCACGAAGCATGTGGGAGTCGATGCCTTGTTGTCGAGGATTCACCGCTCGCCCTAGTGCGTGGATATCCTATGCTATCTGAGAAGATAATAGTGTGACAAATCATTGGCCAGAGTACTCTTGTGCTTCAGTGTAAATGAGTTTATCTGGTAGCACTCGAGATGTCGCTATTCTGATCTCCAAGATGTATGCATGGCTATCGAATCTCTACCGACCCACGATATACCAATGGTCGTTGATTCGATCGGGATGAGTTGAAAGGACCGTACTATATGCTAACCATGACCAACTGGTTCTTGCAGGCACTATCAGTGATACCTAGGGAATCATGGGGCGATGTTGCTAGATGCTTTACCATGATCCGATGGGTTAGTCCGAAAATGTGGTTTCGGAGTCACAAATGTTGTGAGCCCACGGCTAGCTGTATCCCTGAACCATTGAGGGTCACACAAGTACTGGTTTCTCAATTCCCGTACGGAAATTAAGTCAATTTGTTGAGTATAGGAGGA
>KQ990189.1:0-13031 GCA_001598015.1 Dorcoceras hygrometricum
CAACTAGTCGTTGGATCATTTGTAGAACCAGGAGCTGGAAAATCACACGTGAAAAACCAGTCGACGCATTCAAGTATTTTCCAGTCGCAACATTTGAAACCACGTTGAAAGAAATTGGATCTGGCTGTCAAAGTAATTTCAGGTGCAAGTTTAAATTGATTCAATTTGATCGTATACTCAATTGGAAAAGATCAATGGCCATAATAGAATCGTACAAATTGCCTGGAATTAAGGGGACAAGATTGGTACTATTTTTGGATGAATAGTACACATTGGCAGAGGTCGTTACAACGGGATTGCTTATATATGGAAATAATTCTCGTATCCCTGACTTAACGCAATTTACCTTGTAGTGGAGCAGGATTGATGGCGTACTACTGTCAGAAATTCAAAAAGGATTTGTTGCCTTATCTGGATTCATCGACCGTTGGACGAAGAGTATAAATAGCAGACTTTTTGAATTGAAGACAGATCTCTCATTGCTATTACTGAAACGCTGTCAAAATACTCCTTGAGCTTACTCTTCATTGAAAGCATTCAAAACTCAAGCACTCGAAGAATCTTCATTCATTTGATATTCACTGTTATACCTTCGAGTCAATCTTCTGGTTACATTGTTGTAATCGAGTTTCATTGTTGAAACCAGAAGATTTTTACAGTCTCAAAATACGTGTTTTCATTGTTATATTTGATTGACTCTGTAACGAACTGTCTTTGTAAAGAAGTTCGAAAAACTAACAAGTGTTGTAACCAACAGTTGCATCTGCTTGGATTGTTTGTTGAGATAGCTAGGAGTCCATACAAGTGCTGCTTGTGTGGGTGGGTGTTTGCAGAAGTGCTGTAACCATAAAAGTCTTCTAGTGATACCTTCCGAGGAGGAAGAAGGGGAGACGTAGGACATTGACGTCCGAACTTCCAGAAACAAATCTCTGATCCCTTACTTTTTACTTTACGCATTTACATATTATTTATTGCTTACTGTTCACAAACCAATCGACCTTTTTCCGCACAAATATTGTTGGCCGAGAAGTTTGCATAAAACTGAGATCCAAACCTTTAAAAGAGTTTTGAAATAGAAAAATCGAAGGAATTCATTCACCCCCCCCCTTCTAAACTCCTATTTACTTAGTGATCCTATTTCTGGGACCATCAATGTGCATACAGATAGTTTACTGTGACCGATAATTTTTTGATGGTTATCCACAAGAGACCACTATTTTTCATTGTTGGAGTATTGTAATCATATGACTTAATTGTTCAAGGACTTAGTCTATGATTCCTGAGGATGATGGATATGGAGTAGAAATTTTCATAGGATGAGTACCATTTCTCTGAGTTATTTAAAGGCCAGGATTGATGATTTTGGAGGAGAGATGGGGGTTAAGAGGTGAAAATGGAAAAAAAACCTCACTAGCCTATATTTTGTGTCTGCTTTTTATTGGGGCCCCAACGGAAAACGAAAAAGTAAGATGTGGATCCAGAGTGGATTAGGCTAGTGGATGATTTAGATAGTTTAATACCTATCTATGGGATAGGTTGGCCTACGATGAAGCTATTTTTGGTCTTCGAAAAGACCTTTAAGGTAAGTTTGAAGATTTTAAGAAATTGTTGAAAAATGGAAAAGGGATATTAAGTGGATTCAGCGGCTTCCGTATCAGTGAGTTTGTTCAGTCGATGAAAATATTATATGTTTCTATATATTGATTCTTTAAATTTGATATGTTTCATTCTAATATGTGGTTGCAAGATCTTGGCATATGAAGTATTTAACGGTGTTTTTGAGGCTTTTGCAACTCGTAGAGAGGATGCAGACGTCTTACTACCACGGATGTGCCATTGGGTGATGAGGAAATGACATAAGAACCATTTCCTTTTGCTCAGTGATGTAATTAATACATTCAGTAGTGTCCGATGGGAGGTAAGTATGGAATTCAATTGATTTATTTTGTGTTTGCATATGTTTTGTGTTAGATGATAGAAATATAATGTAGAATATCTCCGGGATGCTTATTATGACCTCTATGGAGTTGTTTTCTGTGCACTATCTTCCGAGGGATCTCAATGTTTCAAATGAAAACACAGTAACACAAAGCATGTTGGAGTTGATGAGCCGTGGACTGAAGGTAATGTACAACCAACATTCATTGGTGGATGCACAGATGGATGATGTGGGTAAAGAACCACATTCTCCAAGTCCATCTCCCATTCACATCATCCAGACGCCTCCACAGTCCACCTTGTCAAAGTTCACCTCGATTTAGTCCAACTCCTCCTAGTCCGGTTAGAGTAGGTGTCCTGCTAGCCAACTGTTGATAGTGGGATTTGTGGACTCTATTGTAAAAACGATCATTATAATTTACATTTGACGTGGCATTATTATATTTTCTTTTATCGCTCAAATATGTTGGATAAAGACTGTTGGATCTGTTTATACAGATCAGAATTTGATACACAAAATCTGCTATTATTGTACTAACGCTCTACATGAAATGCGCAGCCTTGCTTAGACTGGAGTAGACATGAAGATATCCAAACTGGAATAGTGAAGGGATGCCTGAGTTGGACTGGTCGAAGATATCTAGCTAGAACAGTAAGGCGACGCCCAAGCTGGTACAGCAGTTTACTTCCAGAAGTACAGGGAACACAAAGCTGGTTCACCATCTTGGAGCAGGAGCAGCACGAAGATCAAGCGCAGAGTATTTAGAAGAGCATAGTTCAAGTGCAAAGAGATGAAGTGCTGAACGGCTCAAGCACAGATCAAGTGCAGTGTACAAGAGAAGTGTTCAAGTGCAGAGCCGTATAATAGAGCAGTGATCAAGTGCACGTTTGATCACTGAGCACGACTATAATCAATTCATCATAGGGATCTCAGTCCTTGGGAAGACTGAATCAAAACTGATTAACTGTGTGATTGCTGATGATAACAATGAGTCTCTGAATAGACCAAGTAAACAAGCAAGCACACAATGGCTCTTGACGAGAAGAATAGAGCCGAGCTGGTAAACCAGATCAGGGAAGAGAAAACCTGATCAAGGAACCGCAGCAGCTGGATGCTTATGATGGGGAAGTAGAAGGTTGCTGTAGTGGAAGAATGAACCAGCTGGAAAGGAAACCAGCTGAGAAACCAGCTCAGAGAAATGACCTGCTTCACGTAATGAACAAGCTTGCTCAAAGCAGCTCAAGAGCAGGAAACAACAGAACAAGAGCAGCTCAAGAGCAGATGAGAAGAGAGCTTTGAACGAGAGGAGAGAAGAGCTCTGACTAGCTCAATGAACAGATCGGAATGGACAAAGCTGATCAAAGAAAAACCAGATCAGATAACATATCTACAGATGCTACGAGCTGGTACACAAAACCTAGCTGGTTAAGATCAAACCAACTCAATCAACAGAGCCGAAGTCATCTGAGTTCAAAAGCAGAAGTTGGACAGAACGACAAGCAAAGAGATTTGAACACACAACTTTACGCAGACTAATTTTTAGTGTTCAATTCGATTTGATGTATTGTCTTCTCAAAGTACAATGCTCACGTGCTTAAAGTGAAGAAAAGCCTGCAACGTATTTAAATACAAAGGACGCAAAGTACAAAAGTGTCAGAAGACTTTCAACAGCTACAACTTTGTGTCCAACAGATTAATCTCCGTGACATGCTATAAATAACAAGAGCAGAGCACAAGCGAAGAAGAGAAGAGAGAGTGTTGTGAAAATGCAGAACATAAAATAGAGTAATGCACAACACATAGCAGTGCTCGTCGCAAGTTTGCACACTCTGTGGCAGTTGGTGTGCAAGATGGTTCAGTGCTTAGGTGTGAGCTAATGCACTGATGGACTTCAAAGAAAAATCAAGTCGACAGCACAAGCTCTGGGAAGACATTGGCAAACCAGCTCAAATAAGTGCACTTCCCAGTGTGTGAGATTCTATCTTCAAGATATTGAGCATGCACTGTAATCTCACACACGATTCACTCACATATATTTGAGAGAGATGATTAGATTAGCTGAGTGAATCAAATACAAACTCTCCATTGTAGTCTTTGGACAGAGACGTTAAACAAGTCTAGTTGTCTTTCGCACTGAGACGTTAAAGAAGTGTGTGTAGCATTTCTCACTGAGGCATTAAAGAATTGAAGTTAGACACGCGCAGCTTGCGGGCTGGTGTGCAGTGGTGTGTCTAGGAGTTCTTGCGGCTGCTGGTCGTAGGAGTGGGTTGAAGCGAGGGTCGCTGTAATCAAAGTCTTTGTTAGGACCGAAAGACACTTAGCAGTGCTGCTTTGAAAGGTTAATAAAAATTTTGCGCTGCTAATCAAAGGATGAGGTGCAATACCTCTTGTTCTTGAACACATAAAAACTCACCAGAAGAGCACCGGAGACAGATCTGGTATGATTTAAAAATCATGCGGAAAATACCAGAACTGAATCCTATATTTTAAAACAACTCAAACAGATTTATGTACAACATAAATCTGTTCGAGACTTGTGCAAGTGCTAGTGTGCTGAACTGTATGCGATGCTAAGTATAAAATGCAAGTGCTGAATTGTAAACGTGTGTTATGCGTGCTAAAATAATGCGAGTGCTGAATGAATAAAATAGATACGATATGCAGCATATTTGTTTCTGGAAGTTCGGACCTCAATGTCCTACATCTCCCCTTCTTCCACCTCGTAAGGATCCACTAGAAGATTTGATCTTACAACTCGTGTACAGACCCGATCCCACAACCAGCAGCTGTGAGAACTCCTAGACTCCACAATGCACACCAGCCACAACTATGTGACTAACTACATACACATGAGTTTAACGTCATCGTGCTTGGACGGGACTATTTGAAACGTTTTGAGATTCATTCACTAATACAATGTGAATGAATATCTGTGTGTGAGATTTGATACAATGAAACGCTCAACTCTCTGTTTCTCACACACTAGGGAAATTGCTCTACACAAGCTAAATAAAAACTCAGACAATCGACTCTCGTGAAAGCTACGTCTCTAAGTGGCGGTCGATTGCTTCGTCTTTCTGTTCATTTTCCCTCTGCTGGTGTACTAGCAATCAACGCTCAAGATGGAAAGAATCCAATTGCACGATTTCATTTCAGCCATTGATTCTTTCCATCTTGAGCGTTGATTGCGTTGAATTCTTTGCGCTACTTCTGAAGCTTCAAATACTGCGACTGGATATCTTGCGTCTGGATTGTAACTCTCCACTACATCTGCTTTCTTGCGACTGGATTCCATGTCGACTGGATATACAAAGCGCTGTAGCTCGCGACTGGATCCACTATAGCTCGCGACTGGTACATCATCTTACGACTGGATACGCAAAGCTTGCGACTGGATGCATAGATCTTGCGACTGGTTGAGCAGGTGAAGATATGCTTGCAGCTGGTTGTTCAGTCGTTGGTTTCAAATGCTTGCAACTGGACTTCCCACGACTGGGTAGATCAAACGATGTCGTATCAACTTATTCAAACGACATCGTTTGCTATGCATCCTCGACTGATTGAATATACTTCACTACTGCTGCGTCTGGATGAACAAGCTACCTGCTGATTCCTCTTGAGAAAAGTACCTGCTGGTTCTTAGCGCGAAACCATCTGCTGAATCCATTCTACTGTAGCCATCTGCTGAACTCTAAACATCTGCTGATTCTTTAGCACGACGTCGCTTTCTTCACTGTTATGTTTGCTGTTGTCAGCTTCTTGTTCAACATTGCTCATCTGCTGTCAATAGCTTCTTGAATAGCGACTGTCAACAGATTCATCAATAGTAATAAGAATCGCGACTGCTAACAGATTTGTTAACAGTAATAAGAATGGCAACTGCTAACAGATTCGTTAACAGTAATAAGAATAGCAACTGCAAACAGCTTCGTGAATAGTAACTGACAACAGCTTCTTCAACAGTAACTAGCGACTCTCTTCTCATCTGCTGATTGTGATGACGTCATACTTGCTACTCATAGCTTTCTCCAGAATGTATGCTGACGTCATCACTGCTGATACCAGCTCTTGTTAGCGCTCCAGCTGGTTCAAGCTCTCAAAGCAATAATCACATCTGGTGGTTTGAATTGGCCTCCGCCAGATTACGAACAACTGATTCAACTTTGGACGTCTCCATTGCTAATCTAGCTGCCGTCTAAATGAATGCACCAAACCAACTGCTGAACTTAATCTTGAACCATCGACTGGACAGATTTCTGCTACTGTTCATCTTCTTCTTCGTTCCTAAAACCTGTACACTTAAGTAGAATTGTTAGAAACACAATAACAGGTTATGTGTAATTCAAAACTTAATCAGGATCTGTCAAAACAAATCCATCAATCTCTCCCTTTTTGATTTACACAAACCTTAAATCAACGATGTATGTTCTAACAATTCTCTCCCTTTTTGTGGGAATCAAAAAGAGATCGAATTCTGGGAGTTCCTGATATTTAAAACAAAACTCTCCCTACACTGTTACAACAAAAACAACGTAACATCAGGAGTTTTAGATTTGAAAAACAAAAACAGCTTTTGGGAAGCACCGTATGCAAGAGCTATATGAATTTGAAAAACCGAACTGATGCATAGCTTAAATTAACAAAGACAGTGACGCCACTCTCCCTGTCTTTTATAACATAAGCTCAAAACATTTTAAAATAAAAATTTTGGCACCATCTGGAATCCGCAAAACAGAACATTTTAAAACAAAACAGAGCATCGAAATATTGTTTCAAATAACAAGTGCTACTGAGTTACTTAAATATGAAGAACCAGTAAACAGAGAACAGCTCAGATTTTCATACTTCTATTTCGTCCCATGTGCTTGTCACCGAGCCTCGCTCCAAGTGATCTTACAAACGACGAAGATAGAAGCTTGGCATCCGCACGGGACTCGCGATGCTAAAATAATGCGAGTGCTGAATGAATAAAAGAGATACGATACGCAGCATATTTGTTTCTGGAAGTTCGGACCTCAATGTCATACGTCTCCCCTTCTTCCACCTCGGAAGGATCCACTAGAAGATTTGATCTTACAACTCGTGTACAGACCCGATCCCACAACCAGCAGCTGTGAGAACTCCTAGACTCCACAATGCACACCAGCCGCAACTGTGTGACTAACTACATACACATGAGTTTAACGTCATCGTGCTTGGACGGGACTGTTTGAAACGTTTTGAGATTCATTCACTAATACAATGTGAATTAATCTCTGTGTGTGAGATTTGATACAATGAAACGCTCAACTCTCTGTTTCTCACACACTAGGGAAATTGCTCTACACAAGCTAATAAAAACTCAGCAATCGACTCTCGTGAAATCTCCTCTCTAATGGCGGTCGATTGCTTCGTCTTTCTGTTCATTTTCCCTCTGCTGGTGCACTGTGCAATTAACTTATTTTCTGCGACAGCTTCACAGCGACACCAAAGTCCATCTCGTCAATCTTTTTCACTCTCGTTTATTCGTCTCACCAACGTCAAACTTACAGTCTGTCTTCTTCAATGGCGCTTCTCGCAAATATAGCCTCTGTTTGAATATAGCCGTTAGATAGATTCCAATTCTGTTCTGCGCTTGTCAAGGCTAATTCGTCGTCTTCTTTCCATTTTCGTGCAACGCTCTTCTGTCAATTGTACTATTTCCCAGAATAGTACAAATCTTGTTCCCTGATATAAGGCAATTGCACGATTCTATTTCAGCCATTGATTCTTTCCATCTTGAGCGTTGATTGCGTTGAATTCTTTGCGCTACTGCTGAAGCTTCAAATACTGCGACTGGATATCTTGCGTCTGGATTGTAACTCTCCACTACATCTGCTTTCTTGCGACTGGATTCCATGTCGACTGGATATACAAAGCGCTGTAGCTCGCGACTGGATCCACTGTAGCTCGCGACTGGTATATCATCTTGTGACTGGATACGCAAAGCTTGCGACTGGATGCATAGAGCTTGCGACTGGTTGAGCGGGTGAAGATATGCTTGCAGCTGGTTGTCCAGTCGTTGGTTTCAAATGCTTGCGACTGGACTTCCCACGACTGGGTAGATCAAACGATGTCGTATCAACTTATTCAAACGACATCGTTTGCTATGCATCCTCGACTGATTGAATATACTTCACTACTGCTGCGTCTGGATGAACAAGCTACCTGCTGATTCCTCTTGAGAAAAGTACCTGCTGGTTCTTAGCGCGAAACCATCTGCTGAATCTTTGTCTTTGCGCTTCTGCTGAATCCATTCCACTGTAGCCATCTGCTGAACTCTAAACATCTGCTGATTCTTTAGCACGACGTCGCTTTCTTCACTGTTACGTTTGCTGTTGTCAGCTTATTGTTCAACATTGCTCATCAGCTGTCAATAGCTTCTTGAATAGCGACTGTCAACAGATTCATCAATAGTAATAAGAATCGCGACTGCTAACAGATTCGTTAACAGTAATAAGAATGGCGACTGCTAACAGATTCGTTAACAGTAATAAGAATAGCAACTGCCGACAGCTTCGTGAATAGTAACTGACAACAGCTTCTTCAACAGTAACTAGCGACTCTCTTCTCATCTGCTGATTGTGATGACGTCATCCTTGCTGCTCATAGCTTTCTCCAGAATGTATGCTGACGTCATCACTGCTGATACCAGCTCTTGTTAGCGCTCCAGCTGGTTCAAGCTCTCTAAGCAATAATCACATCTGCTGGTCTGAATTGGCCTCCGCCAGATTACGAACAACTGATTCAACTTTGGACGTCTCCATTGATAATCCAGCTGCCGTCTAAATGAATGCACCAAACCAACTGCTGAACTTAATCTTGAACCATCGACTGGACAGATTACTGCTACTGTTCATTCTTATAGTGGAAACCTTCCCATTGAGGAAGAAGGGGAGACGTAGGAGATTCAGCTCCGAACTTCCATAAACAAATTGCAGCGTATTTTATTTACTGTTTTTCGCACTTAAATTCATGCGCATAAGAATGATTGTTTAATACGCATAAAACTATTTAAAGAGCTTTCGATTATAAGAGTTCAATTTGAGTTGTTTTCGCATGATTTTAATTCATAACTCAATCTGTATCTCGGTGCACTACACTCAAGAACACTGAGCTATTGCAGCTCAAGTTAAAGAAACCAGGCTGCTCGTGTTAAACCAGCTTGAAAAGGAGCTGGTAATCTGGACCAGCTCGTAGAACTGTTGGTCTAGATTCATGGCGATCTGGTTTCACAAGTTCCGTGCTGGTTATCCAACTCCTTAAATTTTTTTGCGCATAACTTACGGGGTTGGTTTCTAGGCAGTGTGAGAGCTTACGTGAGCTGTGGTAGAACTCACGAACATCGCCCTAAAAACAATCCCAACAAGTGGTATCAGAGCGTTTTTACGATCTGGTACCCCGGGATTTTTGAAACCAACAAATACCTTGAATGCACTATAGTGTATGTTAGATGTGATAGTGGATTTGATGGGTATCATGAAATACATCTAATAGTCACTGTGTATTTTAAATGACTTAATAGTCAATTGGCCGTCCATAACAAGGATAAGCACCGCAAGTTCGAGACTAGCGTCTGCGATGCAAAATATCACGCTTCATTGGTAGGGAACACGGAGATGTTCTGAGCAGCATGATAGATAGTGACTTGGTGATCTATCAAACTACCCTCGTTCAGACTTTCAAAGTTGTTACCATTTGTCTAGTGGATTAATTCAGAGGTCTTGGTTGTACATAATTAGTCCTTAGAACTCAAAACACCATTGAGACTCCTTGAGGGTTATCAGGTGGCGAGATTGGGTGAGGTCCCAATGCATGTAAGAGTCGATGTTTTGATGTCTAGGATTCACCACTCGGCCTTGTGCAT
Source organism: Dorcoceras hygrometricum (assembly GCA_001598015.1). Classification (NCBI taxonomy): domain Eukaryota; kingdom Viridiplantae; phylum Streptophyta; class Magnoliopsida; order Lamiales; family Gesneriaceae; genus Dorcoceras; species Dorcoceras hygrometricum. The sequence goes on from KQ990189.1 coordinate 9,825, forward strand.
GGATATCCTATACTATCTGAGGAGATAATAGTGTGACAAATATCTGGTAAGAGTACTAGATGTGCCTTAGGTGAATGTGTTTTTTTGTAGAACATGCGATGTTGCTATTTGATCTCCAGATGTAGTGCATGGCTATCGATCTATAGCGACTCTCGATTTACCAATGGTCGTTGATACGATAGGATATTTGAGATGAAGGGACTGCACAGTATGATAACCATGACTGGTTCTTGCAGGCACTATCAGTGATACCCAGGGGATCATGGGACAATGTCTCTAGACGTTTTACCATGGTCCGATGGATAAGTCGGAGAATGTGTTTTCCGAGTCATAAGGAGTTGTGAGTCCACTGCTAGTTGTATCCTTGAACCATACATACAAATACTGCTTTCCAAATTCTCGTACTGATATAAGACTCAAAGTGTTCAGTACAATGGAAAGGAAAATGGTAGTATGACTTCGAAAAACTTTAGAGGGAGCTAACTTGCCATAGTTAGAATTACTATTCTAGAAATTTGATTTCACATCATAATGATCAATTTTGTGTATTGAACACATCGGCGATATCTTATCACCAATTGGGATTATGGTGATGCCACAACGATGGACTCGAAACTAATGTGCGATGGCATTGGCTTGCCAACGTCTATCAAGCAATTAGTTAAGCCCATGATATTAATTATAAATATGGGGCATGGGGCTATTATAGTCATAAAAGTGTTTTTGTGAGAACTGGAATCATTAGATGGTAATTTCGAGTTAACCAGATCAGATTAGTGTTTAACCCAAAGAGATACTTCAGCTGAGTAAGCTTCTGGTGAAGAGACCAGCTTAGATGCGTGCTGGTCTAGAGTATTGTGCTAAGCTGATGGTATAAGCTGTTCGGTTTTCAGTGCGGATTATCTTGGGTTTGAATCATGGTTTTGAGCACTAATGGTTAGATCTGATTGATAGGTCATCAGTTGGGATGTTACAGCATGGAGATTCGGGTTGATAGGAATCAGTTTTACTACCAACTGGTCTGAGGTTTTGTGCAAGCTGGTTGAGGTAAACTATTCCAAGCCCAGTGTAATCTAGTACCAGCTTGGAGGTCTGCAGGTGGGTTTTGAGGATAAGTGTAACGCTTAGAAATCCAGAATCCGTAGAAATGAGTGCATGACTAGGGGGAATATCATTTTAGAAAATTACATGTCATTTTATGTGATTTATTTATGATTTTAATGTTGCATGATATGTATGGTCTGTTTTAGCCTGTTGAGTTACGGACGCGTGGACGAGACTAGGGACGACCGAGATGAAAATAATTTGAGATTTTTAGGTCCTTAGATTTTTAAGAACAAATTTATTAGTTTTAAGCAGCAATTTTCGAAAATTGGGGTTTTTATGATTATTTTTGAGGGGAACCCGTTTTTCGCCTATACGGGTTGTTTTAATGGACTTTAATGTATTTTAAAATTGGATAGGCCTTTTATTTCGAAAATTAGAGATTTTAAAGCCATGTTTAAAATTTTAATTAACATTTCAAATTAGTGGAGGGTTAGGATTGTAAAATTCCATTTAATTTTATTATTAAACACTAGGGGTCATTTTTGTCACCACCATTCTTTCAAACACAATTTTTATGCAAAACCCTAGCCTCCACTCACAACCATAGCCGTTCCTCCTCCTCCATCACATCCCATCGACTTTTTCAAGAGTTTTGGTGATTCAAAGGCGGTCTTGTCCCGATCTCACGTCCTACACGTCGGTAACTCGCAGATCTTCCTTTTCTCCAAGCCCGACATGTAATATCTATTTTTTTCTCATCATTTACGCCAGATTAAACTGTTTTAATGTTCAAATGCATGAATTGTATGTGTTATGCATTGATCTACGTTTAAAGTTTTAGAACCATGCATGATTCATATTTTCTAACGTGTTTTCGATTAATTCTTTATGTGCTTTGGCTAAGGGCTGTTCTTAGGGGCTGTGGCTCGGTCCTAGGAGGTTCATGGTGGTCCAAGTCGATGTAGGAAGATGTCTAGATCGGTCGGTCAAGCCAAGGGGATGTTGAGAAAACCGCACCATCGTGCACCGCGCTACAGCGCCCTTTTCACGTTTCATTCAGGCCGTACGGTGAGGGGTTCAAACCAGGGCTAGGTCTAGGAGAACAGAATAGACTAGGTGGCGGTCCAGTCGGTGGGGTCCGGCCAACGGCGGCCAGAGCAGGGAGAAATTTTGCTGGAGGTCGCGACATGCATGGCGTGCGTGCAGCTAGGGTTTTCTTTGTGTCTCGACGGTTCAATTGGACTGGTTTGATGGGTTCGGTTGGACCAGGTCGGTTATTCGAGTGTCGAGTCAAAATTTTTTAAATTGGTCCGAGTTATTTTAATTCTGGAGCGGTTAGTATAGGGTCCAATTTTAAAAAATTTGGTCACATGTTTTAAGTCAAAATTATTTAGTCAAACTTTTAATTAATTTGAACCTAATACTTTATTTTAAGTTTAAAGTCAAAATTAGGGCCTTTGGATTTTATTTAGTCAAAATTGGTCAATGGGTCTTTATTCAGTCAAAATTTTAAATAGTTGATTTTTAGCAAATGATGGAGTATTTTAGATTTTTGACAAGAGTAGAAAATGTAGAAGCCCGTGAATATATATTTAATTATATATGTAGTATCCTATGTATGATAATGATTTAAAGGAAAGAATTAGATATATATTGATGGGCTAAGCTTTTAAATTGCATGATTTCAAGAAATGCACGCATCATGAGATTTTATGAAACGTCAAAGACATGTTCTTTTTTGAGAAAAAACCCGAGGGATTGAAGTGACTTGTAGCAAAATTTAATGATGGGAGCTATCCGGGCCCGAGGATCCCCTGTTTTAATGTATTACAAGCCTATGGATCCATGTGATCACGACATGGTGAAGTGGCATAGGAGGTGCTGTTAGAGTAGATGCCCAACTAGCCAACTTGTGGCGTGTGGGTTTATAGACTCTTGTATATGACAATCTTTATATATGATATTCGCATTTACTTATATGACATTCTTTACTTTCATTGTGTTGTATGATGATTAACAATTGCGTTGAGTAAAGACATAGAATGCACTAAAGTGTATGTTAGATGTGATAGTGGGTATGACGGCTATCATGAATCACATCTAATAGTCACTGTGTATTCTGAACATGTTTCTAGTCGATTGGGCCGTCAAAATGAGGAT
>KQ990190.1:0-10800 GCA_001598015.1 Dorcoceras hygrometricum
TGACGTCACCTCTGCTGATTCAAAAATCCACCAGCAGGAGCTACAGTAACTTTGACCAGCATTGACTTCACCCAAAAATCGATATTTCTCATTCTTAAACTAACATTACAGCTTTCGAATTCAGCAGAAACTTCAATCCTTTCGCAAATTCCTCCAAACACACGTGATTAATCCCAAATCCAATCAATTAATCACTAATCTAAATTCTCAATCCTCACACAACCAGCTCAGCAACCAGCTGATAGAGACCAGCCCAGAGTTCAGCAACCAGCTCAGAGAACAGAGACAAGCTCAGAGCAAAGCAGTTTGAACACAAGTATTGTGGAGATTGTATTCCGAAGTTCGAACTGATTTGTTGTATTGTCAAATACACTGTTCACAGAGCTCAGAAGTCAGCAGTGGTTGCTGCAGCGCATTTAATGAAAATGAGCTTAAAGTCAACAAAGCATATAAAGGCATTAAAAGCAAAAGGACACAAGGTACAACATTGTCAGAACTTTTCAGAAGCCTTTAAAACGGCTACATCCTTGTGTCCAATGGATATAATTGCACAAGAGGCTTTATATATCATGCGCAATGAAACAGAAGATGTATGCGCAAACAGAGAGAGCATAGTTGTGCGAAATCCAAATAGAAAATCAAGAAACGCACAACATTGAACCTGGGAAGACAATGAAAAGCCAGCTCGAACTAGGAGCACCTCCCAGGGTTTGAGAGATTTAATTATTGAGAGACTGTGCTTACACTGTAAATCTCACACACACACATTCACTCTCATTCGAGAGTTGAGCGAGATAGATCAGAGTGAATGTGATTCAATGCTCTCCATTGTAGTCTTTGGACAGAGACGTTAAACATGTCTAGTTGTCTTTCGCACTGAGACATTAAAGAAGTGTGTGTATTCTTTGGACACAGACGTTAAACAAGTCCTTGTAGCCTTTCTCACCGAGGTGTTAAAGAAGTGAAGTTATTCACACGCAGCTTGCGGGCTGGTGTGCAGTGGTAGATTCTAGGAGTTATTGCGGCTGCGGGTCATAGGAGTGTGTTGCAGCGAGGTTCATTGTAATCAAAGTCTTCTAGTGTATCCTTCCCGTGGCGGGAGAAAGGGAGACGTATGAGATTGAGCTCCGAACTTCCATAAACAAATTCAGCGTATCTTTTTTTACTGTTTTCAGTGTTTACATTCATACGCATCACATATTTGTTTATGTTGTTAAAACTGTTTATTTGGGCTTCGAACAATAGAGTGCAGTTTGAGTTATTTCCGCATGTTTCATTTACATTTCTCAATCTGTATGTCCGTGCACAAAGTATTCAAGAACACTGAGATATTGCAGCTCAAGTTAAGTTAACCAGATCGTTCGTGTTAGGATCAAGCGCTTACCACAAGTCCAAAACCTATAACTGTTAGCCAAGGTGCAACTTTCATCTGAAACCAGCTTGATCTTTGCGAACCCGGCTTCAACTTCTGGCTGAACCCTGCGTCTTGTCATTTGATCTGGTTACACCCTCTAGTATTAGTTATTGATAGAATAACTAGTCATTTCACATTAATAGAGGGTCTATAAATCGATCCCCAACACAATCAAGGTTTGCTACATTAAAGCAAGAGTTGATAGAAGCCCTTATTTTAACACTGACATCTGGAAAAGTAAATTACACTTATTTTACAATATGTCTCTAAGACGGGTTTGGGTGCTGTTTTAATGCAAGATAAGAAGGTGATTCCTATACTTGTAAATAGCTGAACATTCACGAAATGAATTATCCTACTCATGACCTAGAACTAGAAGTAGTGGTATTCACATTAAATATTTAAAAGCACTTTCTTTATGGAGAAAAATACGAAATTTTTATGGATCACAAAAGCCTCAAGCATTTTTTCACACAGAGAGAGCTCATATGACAAATAAGACGCTAGAACTGGTAAAAGACTACGATTGCGTCATTAGATATCATCCAGGTAAATCAAACGTAGTAGAAGATGCATTAAGTAGATGGCAATTGCTCAAATTTTAGTTCAGAAACCATTAGCTAAGGACAATGAGAGTTTGAAACTGGAGGTGATTACGTAGCAGTGTGATGCGAGGTTAGCTATGCTTACCATCCAGTCAACATTGAAAGACAGAATTAGAGAAAGGCAATCAAGAGACGAGGAGCTACTCGAATGGAAGCAACAAGATGAGGAGAGAGTTGGAAATCTTTATACAGCGGTAGAGAGAATTGTGAAATATTAAGATAGATTTTGGGTACCGTGAGCTGATGACTTGTGAGCTGAAATTATGACTGAAGCCCATAAAACTCCTTATTCAATTCACCCAGGAGGCACAAAAATGTATAAAGATTTGAAACAGTTGTATTGGTGGCCTGAAATGAAACATGATGTCTCCAAATTTGTTTCTGAGTGTTTGACATGCCAACAAGTAAAAGAAGAGCATCAACGACCAACAGGGATGTTGAAAACTCTCCATATACCAGAGTGGAAGTGGGACAATATTGCTATGGATTTCATAGTCGGATTACCAATAACACTTCATGGATTTAACTCTATTTGGGTTATTGTGATAGATTAACAAAGTCATCTCACTTCTTACCAGTGAAGACCACCTAAGACATGAACAAGTATGCCGAGCTGTAACTAATAGAAATAGTGAGACTAAATGGGATTCCAAGTTTGATAGTGCAAATCGAGGACTCAGATTTACATCAATATTCTGGAAGAGCTTACACAGAGCCATCAGAACTAATTTAACCTTCAGTACAGCTTTCCATCCGAAAATAGATAGATAATCTGAAAGAGTAATTGTGAGGACTCGAAATTATCAGATGGTAATTAGTGGTTTAATCAGATTAGGTTAGCTTTGAAACAAACCACCAGTTCTCATCCTCTCAGCCTTGACTTGCTGACAATTCAGACAACGGGCTACAAAATCAGCAACATCACTCTTCAGACCTGCCCACCAGTAATGCTGCTTCAAGGCATGATACATCTTCCTTGCACCAGGATGGACACTGTATCTACTGCAATGCGCTTCTCTCAAGATCTCCTCCTTCAGGTCAATCAGATTGGGCACAACCAATTGCCACCAAACCTCAAACAACCATCAGAAGAAACGGAGTAGTCCTCCAATTGACCAGATCTCACCTTCAACTTCAACTCATGGATGGATGGATCAGTCCTCTGAGCTGCTCTAATGCTAGCAACAATCTGTGACTCAACTTGAAAAGAATACACCACAATATAATCCTCAGCTGGGTAATATCACCAACCAGTAGTGCTTAAATGCTCATGGACCTTCGAAATCTGCATCGAAGCCAGCATCGCCACTTGAGCCTTCCTGCTCAACACATCAGCAACTACATTCACTTTCCCAGACTGATATTTGTTCAAATCTGACTGAGAAAACAGATACCGAAGGCTCTTGTAGTCGGAGTACACCACAAATTGCTCACCATACAGGTAATGGTGCCAAATATTCAAAGAAAAAACCACTGCTGCTAAATCCAAATCATGAATTGGGTAACGAGTCTTATGCGGTTTCAACTGACGAGAGGCATACGCAATGAATCGACCATTCTGCATCAAAACACAACCCAGTCCATTCAAGGAAGCTGATAGGATCAATATGGCTCAAAAAACATGCCTAGGAGTTCAAAAGGGGGGGTTGAATGAACTCTTTGGTATTTTAAATATTTTCGAAACCTTTAAAACTATTTTTACAAGCACCTGCTTAACTTAAATCCCAGGTACCAGATTTAAGATATCTCAGTCCAAATGCTGATTTCTTGGCTAACAATATATGTGCGGAAATAAGCCAATCAATCAGTGAATAGTGTACAGTAAATAAATGCAGTAATGTAAGAGTTTGGGAGATAAGAGATTTGTTTATGGATGTTTGGATATCAATACCTACGTCTCCCCTTCTTCCTTTTCAGGAAGGTTGTGAGACCTGAAAATGTCTTAAAGATTAATTGTTGGAATAATCGATTTTAAGAATTCTGGAGGTTCAGATTTCTGTTTGAAGGGTTCGTTTGCATTTTCGGGTTAGATTTCACCTTTAGAGCAATTCTTGAAGTTTTCGAATTTTTGAGATTTTGTGGAGAAACCTGATCAGATTCGTGTGCAAATCTATTAGCGCTTGTGTTATTTCAGACCTGCCAGCGAGTTCCTGTAGCGGGTGCAAAACGCCGTCGTTTATATTAGTGGAGGCGACGTCGTATTGGTTTAGCGCTAGCGATCTCTGTTGCGGGTGTTTAGTTCATCAGATATGATGACTTAGGTTGCGCGACGTCGTATTAGCTTTGTATGGATCTGTTGTAGCATGGCGCTTTGAGCAGATTTGCTGACATGTGCGGAGCGACGTCGTTTCGTTTAGCGCTCGTTGTTTTGAGTTGCGGTTGCTGGCGTGAGCTTCGAACAGTTTAAGAATCTGTTGTGTATCAGTTTTTGCGTCTGCTGAAATTTTCGGTGGACATTTATTCATCATCTACGCACTGTTTCCGTTGCTGTCGGCAGCTGCGATCTTTATGTTAGAGGCGTTGGAATCTGTTTGTGTCGGTGGATTTTTAAACTGATTTCTCGTGTATATATAAGCAGAAATGCTTGGTCTTTGTTCCATTTTAATCAGACTCCATACTTAGCGAAAATTCTCCCGACTTTTATCCTTTGTTCGTGAACCATAGAACACTGTTCACCGTGAGTTTCTCCGGCGAATTCCCGTCGTTTCCGACCACCATTTTCACGTTTGAGGTAGCGTTGGACTCCTCTCAGGAAGCTCTTTCGATTGATACCTCGTTGGGAGGCTGTAGTTGGCTGGATCAGAAGCACGAAGTTGCTATTTTCGTTCGTGCGTTTCGTAGTTCAGGTAGAACTTCGTTTAATTCGATGAGATCTTGTTCCTAACCTTGATTTAAGCTTCCTGATAAGTTGTATTGGTTGGATGGGTTTTTGGTTGAGCTGTTGCTCCCAGCCAGTGATAGCCGTGAGTTCTGTGCCTGTGTCCTGTGAGATTTATGCCTTGTACGTTGTGTGTTTAGAAGGTTTTAACCAGATCTCTCGTGTCCCTTGTTGTGGTAATCGTTGCATAGAGTTAAGGTACGGATCTTGAGCTTGAAATCCAGCTTGGATTAGCGTGGGATTTAATGTGAGAGCTGGTTTGCATCTTTGGTTGGGATTGCCGTGAATATTGCTGAGTGATGATTGCTGGGCATTTGTGTTTATGGTAGCTGGTTTTTGTGGTTGCATACATGCATTTTTTCACTTGAATTTCAGACTCCTTGCTTTGTATCTTGTTGTATTGTGCTGTTGTTTCTTATCAGGATGCGAGGGCGAGCGGCAATACCGCACACTCATCTCTCTGTCGGGATATGTTAGCCCTCATGCGCCGAGTGGTTAACTACCACAGTTCATGAGTTGTGAAACGACGGGTTGAGCTGTTTGATGCATCTGGTATTCGGGTGTAGTGTCAAGGCGAGTGGCTCATTACCACACTTTGAACACACACCAGTGGCCACCGTTTGTTTCAGATTCTGTGGAGCTATGTTTGAGTTCCTTGGCTCCCTCTTCGATTGTAGCCTTCAGCGGTTGTTCAGTGTCTCATGCATAGCATCTGCATTTTATCTTATGCTTTACTTTAGCTGTTTCAGAGCTAACCCGGCTGGAGGTGCCCCATGTGGTGGTTAGAGTATCCCAGTAGCATATATCATATATCTATGTATCAGTACAGTTAGCTAGGGGATGCTCTGTGCTCTTGTCATGTTTGGTTGTATTTTTTTGTACTTAGTTGTGGTTGTTATCGGGTACTTGATACATGTTTATGTTATACTGTTCGTCTTGGGCTTGTAGCCTTTGTTGGTTTTTGTTTCAATTGTGAAACTGGGATTACTTTGAGTATTGTAGTATTTTAAATTATATTGTTCTAAACCGTCAGGCCAAAAGCAAAAAATTTTACCCGCTTTTTAGTAGCTTCCGCTTGTGTTTGTGTGGTTTTACTCTGATGTGAGCACGAGGCCTGACAAAGGTTCCACTAGAAGATTTGATGGTTACAGGCTTTCTGCAAACACCCAGTCACGCAAGCAGCACTAAACGTGAACTCCTAGCAACACAATTTCACCAAGCAGACGCAGCTACTGTTTACAACACTTGTATTTTCTTTTCAAACGGCCTTTGTGTGGCATGTTTGTTACAGACTCAATCTAGAATAGTAACAGTGAATACAGATCTATTGAGATTGTAAATCTTCTGGTTTCTAAACAAAGAAACGCGATTCAACAGGTGAACCAGTAGATGACTCGAAGGTAATGTCTGTCAGAAGCTACTAAAAAGCGGGTAAAATTTTGCTTTTGGCCTGACGGTTTAAAACAATATAATTTAAAATACGACAATACTCAAAATAGATATCTCAGTTTAACAAAACCAACCAAACAAGGCTGCAAGCCCACAACATACAGTACATCATAAATATGTATCAGATACCTAGTAACAACCACAACCGAGTACAACAAAATACAACAATAGCACAGGGCATCCCCTGGCTAACAATACTGATACATAAATATATGCTATACGCTACTGGGATACTCTAACCACATCATGGGGCAACTCTAGCTGGGTCAGCACCACGACCAGCTGGATAACCTGAACAACAAAACAGGCAAGGAAAACAAACCAAGCCCAGAGGACATGGGGTCAAATCCCAGTACGGAGAGCAACTATAAAACAGCAGTAAACAGAGAGAATAAAATGCAGATGCTATGCCTGAGACCAGGGACAACAGCCGAAGGCTACAACCAAGGAAGGGAGCCAAAGAACTCAATGAACAGCTCAACGGAATCTGCAACAAACAGTGGCCACGGGGTGTGTTCAAAGTGTGGTAATGAGCCACTCGCCTTGACACCACACCCGAATACCAGATGCATCAAACAGCTCAACCTGACGTTGCCCAACCTATGAACTGTGGTAGTTAACCACTCGGCGCATAGGGGCTAACAAACCCAGCAGGGAGATCAAACCCAGCAGGGAGATGAGAGTGCGGTATCGCCGCTCGCCCTCGCATCCTGGTAAGAACAGAGCAACAACAACGAAAAAATGGCTGCAAAAGATGAAATGAGATGATAATACGTGTATGCAACATGCTGGACAATAAGCATAAATCATATGCACTACAGCAATCGCACACAATAATAATCACGTCCATCTCATGAAACAGCAACTTCACAATTGCAATTACACACGACAGCCATCAAATCAGCAACTACAAATTATCCCAGCCATACACACGCTTCATTTACAAGCTCAACCCGTACCTTCCAATTCTGTGCAACGATTACCACAATACAGGCCCGAGAAATCTGATTCCAACACCTGCTAAACACATGCACAACATATCTCAAGCAAGCTAACAGAAACTCACGGCCAACTATAGAGCTCACGGCTAGGAGCTAAGCTCAACCATAAATCAATCCTACCAATACAACTTATCAGGAAGCTTAATTCAAGGCTAGGAACAAGATTTCAAAGCTAAATCGAAAGGCTACCTGCACACGCACAAATGCACAAACGAAACACCAGCTTCGTGCTTTTGCTCTAGCCAATTACAGCCTCCAAAAATGGTATGAAATGAAAGAGCTTGTCGAGAGGAGTCCAACGCTACCTCGGACGTCCAAAATGGTGGCCGGAAACGACAGGAATTCGCCGGAGAAACTCAAGGTGAACAGTACCCAAGGGTTTGAGCGAAGAATGAAAGTCTGGAGGAAAAATCACTAAGTATCGGATCTGCTAAAATGATAGAAGGCCAAAGCTTCCAATATATACACATGGGAAATCTGTTTAATACAACCACCGACAGAAAAAAACTTTCATAGGCAATCCCATTGGAACTAACGCTACTAAGATCTGAACAATCAGCAAACGCGCTAATCGCTAAAACGACGTCGCACTGCACCACGGGGAAATCTTATTGCTAACGCTAAACACAAATCTCATGCCACAGATCTCTCCCGCAAGCGTTCACCAAAACGGCGCCGTAAAAAATTATCAATCCGACAACGTTTTGATCTTGCGCTACCAATTACGCGCGGCGACCAGATTTCTCAAGAAATCCGACAGATCTCGCCAACAATTCAGATTTCTCACAAAATCATATTTCTAACTCAAAAATATCAAAATTTTCAGAATTGCTCTAAATGTGAAATCTGACCCGAAAATGCAAACGAAACCTTCAAATAGAAATCTGAACACCCAGAAATCTTAAAAACCCAATTAATTCCAACCAGATTAATCTTTATTAATTTCAGGTCTCATATTTCTCCCCCACTAAAAAGGATTTCGTCTTCTAAATCAAACGACAATTCGGAAAATACAACTCAACAACAGGTTATCAAAACAGAAATTCGCCTAACACATGGCCAAGAGTTCAAGATAACTGAGCAAGCAAATAACAACAACTAGGAAAGAATTACAACCAAAGCTACAACTACTTGGACTCTAGCACAACAGCTACTCAATTAGATGCGGCCACTCGTGCTGCATCTTTTCCTCCAGCTCCCATGTAGCTTCTTCCCTGCCATGCTTGCTCCATTGCACCATCACCAACGGAATGGTTTTGTTCCTCAATTGTTTCTCTTTTCTGCCAAGGATCTACAAGGGATATTACTGATAACTCAACGTCTGATCTAGCTCAACGTCTGATCTACCTCGTCAGTTCTCAACACATGAGACGGATCTGGCTCGTACTTCCTCAACATGGAAACATGAAAGACATCACGTAGAGAAGATAATTCCTGAGGCAACAACCGCCGATACGCTAACGGGCCAATCCTCTCAACGATCTCATATGGTCCGACGTAACGAGGGGCTAACTTTCCCTTGTGACCAAAGAGCATAACACTGCGAAATGGAGAAACTTTGAGAAATACCTGATCACCAACCTGAAACTCTAGAGGTCGACGCCTCTTATTCGCATAACTGGCTTGGCGATCCTGGGCATCTTTCCTCCGCTGTCAAATAAGATCCACATGATCCTTCATTTGCTGCACAAAATCTGGGGTAGATAGCTGCTTCTCCCCCACTTCTTCCCAACATACTGGCGATCTGCATTTCCTGCCATACAAAGCCTCAAACGGCGCCATGCCAATCGTCACTTGATAGCTGTTATAGTAGGAAAATTCCACCAAAGACAACGTGTCTTGCCAGCTACCTCCAAAATCCATAACAACAGCTCGTAACATATCCTCCGACGTCTTGATAGTTCGCTCAGATTGGCCATCTATTTGGGAATGATACGCGGTACTCATAGCCAATCTGATACCTAGAGCTGCTTGCAAACTCTTCCCAAACCTGGAAGTAAACCTTGGATCTCGGTCTGAAACGATCGAAACAGGCACACCGTGCAATCTAACCACAAAATCCACGTACAGTTTCGCCATTTTCTTCAGAGAAAAGGTCATATCATAGGGAATAAAATATGCAGACTTCGACAATCGGTCGATAACCACCCAAATAGCATCGCATCCTCTGCTGGTACGATGCAAATGCGTCACGATATCCAAAGCTATGTGCTCCCAATTCCATTGGGGCACTTCCAAACTTTGCAAAAGACCACCAGGTCTCATCCTTTCGGCCTTTACCATCTGACAATTCAAACAACGAGCAACGAACCCAGCAACGTCGCTCTTTAGGCCAGCCCACCAGAAGTGCGGCTTTAACGCATGATACATCTTCCGTGCACCAGGATGAACACTTTGTCTACTGCAGTGGGCTTCCTGAAGGATCTCATCCTTCAAATCAATGAGGTTAGGCACAACCAGCCTGCCACGAAACCTCAAGCAACCATCAGAAGAAACAGAATAATCCTCAAGTCTCCAGCCCTGACCTTCAACTTCAACTCGTGGATGGAAGGATCAGTCCTTTGAGCCCTCGAATAGTCGAAACAATTTGTGGCTCAACTTGGAAAGAATAAACCACGACACAATCCTCATCTGGGTAGAATCTCTAACCAGTAGTATTAAGATGCTCCTGATCCTTAGAGATATACAACGAAGCAAGCATCTCACTAGCCTTCCTGCTCAAAGAATCGGCCACTACGTTCGATTTCCCAGGATGATACTTGATCTCCCAATCAGTCCTTCAGCAGCTCCATCCAACGACGTTGTCTCATATTCAAGTCAGGCTGCAAAAACAGATACTGAAAACTTTTGTGGTCCGAGTACGCCACAAATTGCTCGCCATACAGGTAATGACGCCAGATCTTTAGCGCAAAGAACACGGCTGCTAGCTCCAAATCATGGACTGGATAACGAGTCTCATGCGGTTTCAACTGCCGTCGAGGCATACGCAATGACTCGACCATTCTGCATCAACACACAACCCAATCCATTAAGCGAAGCGTCAGAACAAGCAACATAACCACCTGATCCGGACGGCAAAGCCAACACAGGTGCAGTAGTTAATTTCTCCTTGAGCAGTTGAAAAGCATTCTCACACTGCTCAGTCCAAACAAACCGTTTATCCTTCTGGGTCAACTGGGTCATCGGCTTAGCTATAGAAGAAAATGTTGGGGATCCGGATCCGCCCCCCGGCGAGGCAGCGGAAGAACATAGAATAAAAGCCGGGAGATGATCAATACGAAAAATTCAAAACAAACTACGACATTCATAGGATGTTTAGGCGATTACCTTGCTGGCACTTGTGCCTGGCTCCAACCGTAGTTACAATAACGTCGGCTCTTCTCGGTAGATTGCGGTAGAAATCGCCAATCCGGTCCACGACCAGAAACGAGACTCCTTCGTCAGCCTGCACTA
>KQ990194.1:4968-16031 GCA_001598015.1 Dorcoceras hygrometricum
TGATTTTCTACTTCAGCCTTGAATTCTTTGAACCTTTCAAATGATTCAGACTTGTGCTTCATTAAGTACAAGTACCCATACCTAGAGTAATCATCGGTAAAGGTGATGAAGTATGTGTGACCTTATTTAGTACCAATACTAAATGGACCACACACATCAGTATGGATCAAATCCAATGGGCTTTGAGCATGCTCACTGTCACGCCCCGAGACCGAGACTCATGACATCGGCAATATTAAACAATTATAAAAATTGTGAAACATTAAGCCATCATAGCATAACTCAAACCAGTCTATTACATATCCACAAATATGTTCGTTTTTACATCGGAAATCAGATAAAATTGCGGAAGCGAAAAAAATATAATTATTTCAACAGAAACTGAATCTTCACCAGCCCCAAAATTGTTCTTGTTCCTCTTCTTCTACCTGCTCTTCATTCTTATCTGGGTGGAGAAGTAAGGGATGAGTGTTTGGGGAAACACTCAGCAAGTGGGGGATACCAAAATAAAATCGTTTTTACATCGGAAATCAGATAAAATTGCGGAAGCGAAAAAAATATAATTATTTCAACAGAAACTGAATCTTCACCAGCCCCAAAATTGTTCTTGTTCCTCTTCTTCTACCTGCTCTTCATTCTTATCTGGGTGGAGAAGTAAGGGGTGAGTGTTTGGGGAAACACTCAGCAAGTGGGGGATACCATTCGAGCAAACAACAAATATATATATACATATTTAACAGAATTCGGAACAGAGCATAACAGAGCATAACGGAGCATAACAGAGCATAACAGAAATTGTCAGAACTTAACAGAACGAGTAGCAGAAAAGCACTGATAATTACTTCGTGTCTATGGTTTACTGATCAGTCCCTAATTTTTATTCCTCTAAGGGGTCGAGGCCATGTGGTTACACCAAGTAACCCAGAGTGCGGAATATTCCGTAGACCCATATTACGACAGCAAAATCAGTGCCAAAAACAGAGTTTGAAATGAAACAGAGATCTGAACAGAAGGTTCAAAACTGAATTCTTACATGAATAATATATATATAATATATCAAACGAATATAATACTTAGCAAAAGCCCACTTACAGTAGTCTGAAGCTTGATTGAAATCTGGTAGAAAGCTGGTGCACTAGGAAGCAAGGTCTCAACGTGCAAGTTACTGTAATTTTTCTGAGAAAATCTTGGGAGAAGTGTGGGTCCTTTGATACTACAGCGAGGTATTTATAGGTGCAGAAATGGGTAAATCAAGGGCCTGCTATTAAGGCCAAAAATCCCTGCTTTCATTGCCATTAAAATGGATGTTACAAAAACATTAGTGTTGGCATTGATTTTGGTCTCTTAATTGGCCATTAATCCTCTAATTTGGCAGTTACAAATCACGAATCTGATCTGTATTCGTGTAGAAACTGTTGGAATTCACGAGCTACAATCTGAATTTTCGTTGGTCAAAGTTGGGTTGACCGTCCAGCAGCTGGTTTGACCTTCCTGCGTCTGGTTTGACTATTCCTGCAGCTGGTTTGACCGTTCCTGCTGTTGGGTTGACCATCATGCAGCTGGTTTTTCCTGTAGCTGGGTTGACCATTCCTGCAGCTGGGTTGACCATTCCTGCAGCTGGTTTTTCCTGCAGCTGGGTTGACCATTCCTGCAGCTGGATTGACCTTCCTGCAGCTAGTTTTTCCTGCAGCTGGGTTGACCTTTCCTGCTGCTGGTTTGACCTTTCCTGCAGCTGGGTTGACCAAACACCGAATTAGTTTTTTTTTTGGCTGTGTTTCCCGCAGGTGAATTTTCGGGTTTTCACACTGATCATCTCCATGGCAGACACTAGTGAGATCTTCGACCGCGAATCAGCACTGTAGAAATCCCACTTCTCCCCAACTTGAGGTCTAAACCTCACCACACCATGGAAACAATCCACAGTCGCTCTATAACTGGACAACACGTCCATACCCAAGATACAATCAAAATCTCTAATCTCCAAAAAAATCAGGTTAGTCACCAGCACATGCTCATCAAATCTAAGCACACAATCGACAACCACTTCACGGGACCTCAATCACATTCCAGCAGGAGTAGATACAGACACGACATCACACAGTGGGGTAACACTCAACCTACACTCATGCACAAACAAAATAGATATTAAGGAGTGTGATGATCCCGTATCAAATAAAACTCGTGCAGGAAAATAAAAGATAGCACAAGTACCTACAATAACTCCTTCAGGCATATCCTCCGCCTGCTCTCTCGTCAAGGCATTCACCTGAGCTTGTTGTGGTCTCGGAAACTAAGGTCTAGAAGATCCTCCGAACCTAGACGGTTCTCGTGGTTGGAAACAATATCGTTGGGACTGAACGAAAGGTTGCGGTCTCTGCGAGGAACCACCATCTGAACCTTGATGCGACTGATTCGGAAGCTGTGCTCCGCTCGGACACACCCTAGCTGTGTCCAGGCTGTCCATAATTTTGGCAAAGACCATGAACTCCACGGAACTATGTAGTCATATGGCGACCTCTGCACTGACCACACATCACTCCTCCAGAGCCACTACTGCCAGATCTCACGGAACCAGAAGAACTAGAATTTGACCGTCTCTTGAACTACTTCCCACGAGGCTTAAACTTCTGACGATTCGACTGCTGTGAAGTCTGAGGAGGTTGAAACAAAGGCATCGCTTACGGCACAGGCTGAAAAGTGCATCCAGCTGTCGGCTGAACCTGAGTCTGTGCCTCAAGACTCTCCTCAATATCCACCGCTCTATCCACGGCCTCAGCATACGTCGCAGGAGAACCAGCCAACACCACGTGGAACAAATCCGGCCTCAAACCTCTCAGAAACTTGTTCCTCTTCGTCCTCTCCTGGTTACCCACATGGGGAACATATGAAAAAAGCGAAGAAAACTGTCTAGCATACTCAGCTACTCTCAAGTTCCCTTGCTTCAGATTGTCGAACTCCCTCTCCCGATTGTTGTTGTAGGACTCAGGGGTATACTCCTGTCGAAAATCTGCACAGAAGCTCTCCCAAGAAATCAAAGTGACACTCTCTCTCATGACTCGGGAAGTACCCTTCCACCAGCGGTGAGCATTCTCCCTCAACTGGAAAACTGCTAGCTTCAGTCTTCTCTCCTGAGAGTACTCCAATCATCAAACAATTCCTCCATATGATCTAACCAGCCTTCAGCCATCAAACCACCCTCGGCACCAGTAAACGTCGGGGGATTCATCCTCTGGAACCTAGCCAACACTAGTTTCATCTTGCCAATCTGTCTAGTCACATCCTCTACCTCCGTCTGTCTAGCACGACGACGCAAAGGTATACTCTGCTGCTCAACATCCTCATCACTACCCGGACCTCTATACTCCTCACCAGTCTGCATAGCGATTCTACTCCTACCTCTCATCGGCGGCATCTACCAAAACTCAGAGGTAAGCAGCAAAACAAATAATCATAGAGGCAGATAAATCACATAGCCAATCAAAATCAAAATCTCAAACTCTGTGCCTAGACTCGAGTGTGATGGAAAAGAATCGAGCTTATCCCAGTTTAAGCTCTGATACCAAAAATTTCAGGCCCGGTGCGCTAATCACAGATTAAATGCTCATTTTATCTTAATTACACGGAAGCATTAAAATAGGACTTAAATTTTTTTTCGAATTTTGGCCTGATCCAAAATGTCATTCAAAATAAGTTCATAATCGAAATAAGGATTTAACTCAAAATCCAAAACAATCAACGGCATACAATAAATCCAAGTATGCATCAAATTCAGATCCCCAATATAAAGTAACACAGGGCATCCCCTGGTTCAATACATAATAAATAATAACTGGAACTCAGCACGGGGATCTATAGATGACGCTCCACTTTGTCCAGCTGGATTACCTGAAGAACCTGCAAAGGCCAATCACTGACCCAAGCAGCCCAAAATATGGAAAAGAAACGAGGTAAAACCTCAGTACGAAGAGCACTCATAAAACAGCAATGCATAAAACATGAAATATTCACATCATGATATGCATGAGGCTGTCAAGGAAAATCGGTCATCTAGGCCAACAACTCAGCTTGAAAATCTCAATTGAGCCTCAACACCACGCACAGCCAATCAGCCGGTGGAAATCATCGATCCGTGATCTTCAGGTCCATCGACCATCACAGCTCAGTGGTCTTCAGGCGCGATGACTCAGCCGGCCACCACCTCGATGATAGCATTGGACCTTTCAGGCGCGACAACTCAGTCGGCTGATCACAATGCTAGCTCGACTCGGGTCATCAATCAAACATCAGGCTCAATATGTCTGCATGTATGCCAGGAATATCAATTCTCACATACACAAATCAACGTAAACAGAACAAGTAAATCACATAACAGCCAAGTCAAGTCTGTTCACATAAACACCCAGATCACATCATTTAGATCATGCTGGAATATTCACATGCTTATGTCCAAAGCTGTTTAAATAAGCTCAATTCGTACCTAAAATCTCAGTCTCTACATCGACAGATTACGCAGAACACAGCTCCAATAGCCTGATCAGATCTGCTACTCACGAGCTCCTCAAAATCTCAATGGAAAAATGCCTACAAGCCCAAATTCAAAGCTGCTAAAGAACTGAAGAACTGTCGGACAACAATCGCGAAGATGCTCGAACATGCAACTACTTCGCGCTCCCTCAACTCGTCGGTCAAAGGCTCCAAATTGGTATCAATCTAAAGCCCTAAGGAAGGCGAGCTCAGCGCCACAAATCTTGCTCCAAACGGCGACGTAATCGACGGCAATCAGTAAGGGTTTCGAAGATTCTCGAGAAGAAGATAAGAAATGTCGGGTTGAAAAATTATTAAGTGTTAATCGACACTTATATTTAAATTCTCAGTCAAAGCTAAAGTGAAAGTCAACCACCGACAAACTCAGATCTGAGCGCTATTCAGATCTTAGCACTTATCAGCCTTCGCTACGCTATACTAGCACACAACCATCAAACGACGTCGCGTTACCGCAAAACGACGTAGCATAAGGGTCCCACTCAAAACAACAGATCTCTCATAAAAGACCCGCTCGCTCATCCAGATTTGACCAAATTTGAAATCCTCAAACTCATGAACCGGACCGGTCCACACAGTATCATTGACCAACACATGACTTTCACCAAACGAAGACACACCAGAGTCCAGTTCAACTCAAATCTGATGCTAGATAAACGACATCGTACCAATCACTCCCTGCCAACGCCAAATCTGATATGTACCAAACGACACCGTATTGCTTATACTCAAAACGACATCGCTTCACTTCCTCTCAAGGCCAATTTCCCAAACACACGATGGGAATCTCAAATCTGATTCTCGCTACCGCTAACGTGGGAATCCTAATAACTTACCTTCTCCAAGCCACTCAATAAGCGACCAACAGTCCACATCTGATCTGTTCTACCTCAGATCTGAATACCCGAAGTCTCCAACAGAAAAACCAATTCCTTCAAATCTAAAAACCCGATAGCTAACGTCTCCATTGGTTAATCCTCATCCAGATCTGATTAACCGATTAATCACCAATTAATAAATTTCTAGTCCTCACACTATCATTTGATACCTAGGGAGTAATGTAAGCGATGTTGCTAGGCGTTTAACATGACTGGTTGGGTACCATCAGAATTTGTTTATGAAGTTCTTATTATCAAGGAGTTGATAGATAAGAATGGAGCTGATTAGGGTACGTTCATATAAGGGCATGTTTACTCTAAATCACATGGAGATGTGAACCCACTGCTAGTCGTATCATTGAACCATTGAGGGTCACACAAACACTGGCTTTATAGATCCCAATGAGAAGAAATTTTTTCAAAGAGTTGAGAAACTTATAAAAGGAGTTTATAAGGGGATGTAAATTTTAATTTGCGAATTGTTTAGAAAAAGAATTTATACATGGCTATATCATTGGGTTTGAAAATTGTGATTTTCGAAAACTAATGTCAACTTATTAAATTATTTCAAGTGTTGAGTTAATATTACACTAGTGGGACTTGTTGAGGTCAAATAAATAAAGAATCAATAACTATTTTACTAGTGGGCTTGAAGGTGTTCAATTGAGATTTAATTAAGCTCATGGGCCAATATTGTATAAATATCCCAACTATACATACAATATAAATGGAAGGAGATGAAAGGTTGGGAACAACTTTCACAGTATACAAGGAATGTGTGTCCACGGATATGGAATTGTCATTCATTGTTGTCGCCTCCATCTCTAACCTTGCACGAAACTTTCTCCTCTTTTTACAAAGTTTTTAACTTGTTTTTGAGTTGAAAAACTTATGCTTCTCATAGTACAATACTCAAAATATTCTAGTGCATATTTTGGGTGGAACTATCTTGCTAGTAGTGGAACTAATTTTGGAGTTGAGTCCATTTTGAGCAAGGTATGCTCTTGGAAGCTTGTAGATAGTGTCTACCATTTCAAGAACTAGATTATTTTAATCTAGTTGGAGCCATTGTCAACCTTTTGAGGTTGATAGGTATAAATTTCTAAACACCCTATTGTTGGTTGTTTTATATAGTATGCAATATGAGTGCTCAACCTTTATATTTTATGCTTCCGTTGCATTGTTGAGAATGAGCTAATGGAGTACCAATTTTTTGCGTTGAAGATCTGGAGACATTACTTAAATGGAGAGAAGTGTAATATCTATGCAGACCACAAGATCCTCAAGTACTTCTTCACGCAGAAGGAGTTAAATATGCGCCAGAGGAGGTGGTTAAAATTGGTCAAGGATTACGATTGTGACATTAGCTATGACCAGGTGGAGGCTAATGTTGTTGCTGATGCATTGAGTAGGAAGCCCAGTAAATTGTGCCCGAGATTCATTGGTCCATTCGAGATCTTTGATAGATTTGGAGCACTGGATTATCGGGTGGAACTACCACTCAACTTCGCAGGCATAATGTATTCCATGTGTCTATGCTCAGAGAGTACATCTCGAACCCATCACACATGCTAAGTCTTAGTCATTGCAGCTTACACCAAACTTGTACTACGAGGAGAGACGAACTACACTTAGGTAGACAAGAAAGGAAGCTGCGGAATAAGGTGGTTAATTGATCAAGGTCAAATGGACTGAAACAGTCGAAGCAGAAAGCTACTTGGGAAACTGAGATCTATATGAGGAGTCACTATCGATAGTTGTTTGGTAAGTTCAATTTTCGAGAACAAAATTTAATTTAGGGGGGAGGAATTGTAGAATCCGGTATCCGATCACATAAAATACATGCAAGAGATAAATGTCATAAATGATTTAAAATATAGTTGAGAGTTTTAAATTTTAACTATGATTTTATTATGAGATTTAAATATGTTTTTGAGATTTGTGATTTCAGGTGAATATTCGATGTCTAGACATGGAAGGGAGTTGGGAATGATAGAGGTAACTTAAATTGTTCTATAATTTATATTATAGAGTTTAGTGGACAAAAATATTTTTGTCTGTGTAAGTTTTTGGTTGGATTTCACGGGTAGGCAAAAATATGATTTTTAGCACTTTTTCTCTCATAACCGATTTTCTTGCTTATGAGCATGTAAGTGAAAATATAATTTGAGATATCGAGGTTCTTAAACTTTCTCCAATGATATTAATAATATTAAATGAGCATTGATTTTGGGCTTGAGCAAGGGCATTTAAAATTAAAGTCTCGTGGGACGGACTAATACCAATATATACAAATAACCTACCCTTCCTCTTGAGACTATATACCACGTGAAGCCATAAGATTTCTCTCCTAGCAGCCGTCGTTCACCCCTCAAAAGTCCCATAAAAGTTCGTTATTCTCCAAGTAGCAAAACTCTTAGGAGTCGTCCCCCGTCTCATCCCGCCAATTCTGGTAACGCATATTCACGAATTCTCCTACCAAAGGAAAGTTTTAAATCTTTTTTTATACCACATTCAGATCATGATATGTGTGTTTTGAATTGATTTATGCATGAGAAGTAGCGGGCATGTTTCCTTGAAGGGCCGCATCATGCGTTCTTTTTCCTGCATGTGTTCGTTGCTTGGTGTCGTGGGGTGGCCGAGGGGTAGCTACTGCCACTAAGAACTTTAGGGTGGAAGTTAGGTCGAGTTTTGAAGGATTAGGACGTGGATGTTAGGGACTGGAAGGCTAGGTATGAGGCTGGGTAGTAAGCACAACCATGCTGGAAGTTGCAGTCACACCGTCGAGTACTGCACTCTTCCGCGTTGTACGGCTGTCCAACAATCCGGGGGCTGTAATGGCCAAGTAAAGGGTGAGAGAATTGTAGGAGGTGTGTTTAGGTATGGTTCAAAAGCAAGATCTTATCGGCCAGAGGAGATTATGTGTCGCCCCGCAAGAGTTCTGGCCACAGCTGGTTTGGGGGTGATGCGATCATTCCCGGCTCGTTGCTCTGCCTCTGCTGGTGCGTGAGTTTTGTGGAGTCCTGAGGGGTATGGAGTGATGTCTAAAGAGTCTTTAGGTGGCCTGTTTGTGAGACCTGGAACTGTATAAGATTAGTTTGGTTGGCATTTTTGGGTTAGATTTCGCATTTTAAGCAATTCTGGAAGTTTTCGTAATTTTGGTATTTTTGGGTAAAAGCTGGTTTTGTGGTAAAAGCTGGTCGGTGGAGAAAACTAGTCGCAGCGTGTAATTGTATCGCGAGAGATCAAAACGCCGTCGTTTTGTGGAATCTGGATGCGTTGTGTCAAGTGAAAGCTGATAGCGTGTTTGTATCCAGCTGCTGCTTTATTTCATGTATTGAGGGAAAAACGACAGCGTTTAGTTAAGTTGGTGCGACGCCGTTTTTGGATGTTGCGCCTGATACCAGTTGCGAGGAGTGTTGCGTCTGGATGACCAGCCGAGAGTAGATGTCAACGCAGGTCAACGCTCCTGTAGCCTACGTCTGGTTGTCCAGCTGCTGGTGCGCGAGAGTTAGCATCTGGATGACGTAGGATGTTAGCGCTAAGGAATCCAGTCGTTGGATTAATGACCAGCTGTTGGGTCGGTACGACGTCGTTTACGTAAGTTGGAACACAACGCTTTGATGCAACGTCTGGTTCCAGCTTTTGTATTATGAATCAATCGCAGGAAGCGACCAGCTGTTGATTAGTAATGCATCCAGTCGTCTGGTTGTCCAGCTTTTGGTTGAGCACCAGTCGTAGGTAGTGATTTGAGATATCAGATCCCATACTTAGTAAAATTCTTCAAATTGTCGACCTCTGTTTCTCGAACCCTAGTACTGTTCACCGTTGATTTTATCCGGTGATTCCCGTCGTTTCCGACCATTGTTTTGGACGTTCGAGGTAGCGTTGGAATCCTCTCGAAGAGATCTTTCGATTGATACCATTCTTGGAGGCTGTGTTTGTCTAGAGCGAGATCGCGAAGTTGCTGTCTTCGGTCGTGCGTTACGTCGTCGAGTTTTTTAACCAGATTTCTCGGGATCCCTTTGTGGTATTTGTTGAGCAAAATTGAGGTAAGGATTTGAGCTTATAAACCAGCGTGTTTTTGGCTTGGATGAATTGTAGTTGCTGGTGTATGGAATGGTCGTGCCTGATTGTTGTCGTGGTTGAGGACTGTGTATGCTATTGTGTTTATTTGCTGTGTTGCATATGTTTATATGCTTGTATTCCAGCATGTTGCATACACGAGTGACATTCCATATCAGTTGTTGCAGCCTTTGTTCGTTGTTGTTGCTCTATTTTCTTACCAGGATGCGAGAGGGAGCGGTGATTCCGCACTCTCATTTCCCATATGCGCCGAGTGGCTAGCTACCACAGTTCATAGGGGTTGTTGATGCATCTGGTAAGGGTGGGCGAGTAGGGGTGAGTGGGTAGCACCCACATGTCCTACACTCACCGTGGCCACATATTCCGTTGCAGATTTCCGTTGAGCTGTGCATTCAGTTCTTTGGCTCCCTTCCTTGGTTGTAGCCTTCGGATGTTGTCCCGTATTCTCATGCATAGCATCTGCATTTTATTCATGCTTCTTACTGATGTTTATAGTTGCTCTCCGTACTGGGGTTTGACCCCATGTCCCTCGGGGGCTTGGTTTGTTTTCCTTGCCTGTTGTGTTGTCCAGGTTACTCAGCTGGTCGGGGAGCTAGCCCAGCTGGAGGTGCCCCAGGAGGTGGTTAGAGTATCCCAGTAGCGTATAGCATATTTATATGTATCGGTCCAGTTAGCCGGGGAGATGCCCTGTGCTTCATTGGTGTATTTGAGTGTTGGAGTCTGATACTTGTTTTATGCTATACTGTTATTGTTGTTGTGATTTTCGTAAACTGGGATTCTATTTTGAGTATCGTGGTATTTTAATGTATAAGTTTTAAACCGTCAGGCCCAAACGCGAAAATTTTACCCGCTTTTTGATAGCTTCCGCATGTGTTTTGGTGTTTTTACTCTGTTTAGAGCACGAGGCCTGACATTTTTGGTATCAGAGCTTAAGCTGGGATAATCTCGATTTCTTTGATTACACTTGAGTCTAGGCACAGTGTCGTGTGTTGCATGTGCTTGAACTATGTGATTATGTGCTGCATATTGTTGTGATATCTATGCTGTATCTGTTCTCTGTTGCCTTATCCTATTGAGTGCCTTCGTAGATGCCGCCTAGACGTAGAGCTAGAGGTAGGGGGTAGTTTCAGGAGTCAGAAGGATAGAATGAGGATCGTCGTAGTGATCCTAGTCGTACTCGTAGTAGCCGTGATGAGGAGGAGGAGGTTGAGGTTTTGCCGACCCCTGTAGAGAGGATGGACGTTGTGATAGCGAGGTTTCAGAGTATGAATCCTCAGGTTTTCAATGGCGACGAGTCGAGCAAGGATGCAGATTCGTGGCTTCGGAACATCACTGGTCTTTTTTATTGTGTCCAGTATGACGACGAGCTTCGTTTGAGTTTGGTGACCCTTCAGCTTAGAAAGGGTGTAGAGCGCTGGTGGCGAGGTGCTTATAGTACTTTGTTGGAAACTGGTGTTGGGATTACTTGGGACAGTTTTCCGAGACTTTTAGGCAGGAGTATGTTCCCGAGTCTTATGTGAACGCCCGTGAGCGGGAGTTTGATCATCTGGAGCAGGG
>KQ990194.1:48305-60116 GCA_001598015.1 Dorcoceras hygrometricum
CTAGGTCTCACCAAAGATCCAAACATATACTGAGGAAATACCACATAATCCGGGATATTGTGGCTAGAGGTGACATAGTAGTTGAGAGATTCGCCTCTACAGACAACGTTGCTGATTCACTTACGAAGCCCTTTCCAAGACCGTTGTTTGAAAAACATCGCGAAACAATGGGACTGCGTTTGATGAGTAGTTGTCTGTAGGGCAAGTGGGAGATTGTTATAGTAGATGCCCAACTAGCCAACTTGTGGCGTGTGGGTTTTATATACTCTTGTATATGACAATCTTTATCTATGAAATATGCATTTATTTATGGCACTCTTTATTTTCATTATGTTATATGATGTTAACAATTGTGTTGGATAAAGACCTAGAATGTACCATAGTGTATGTTAGATGTGATAGTGGATATGATGGCTATCATGAAACACATCTAATAGTCACTGTGCATTCTGAATTCGTTCCTAGTCGATTGGGCCGTCAAAATGAGGATAAGGCCGCCCGAGCTTGAGACTAGCATCTGCGATGCGAAGTACCATGTTTCATTGGTAGGGAACATTGTGATGTTCTGAGCATGCAGATGGATAGTGACCTGGTGATCTATCGAACTACCCTCGTTCGGACTTTCCAAATGATTACCATTTGTCGAGTGGATAAGTACGAGGTCTTGGTTGTACTGATTAGTCCTCACTACTCGAAATGCCATTGAGGCTCTACATAATAGGCGCCTCACTTTGACCCGTTTTCCGACTCATTTGGGGTCATTAGGCGGCGGGATTGGGTGAGGTCCCGATGTATGTAGGAGTCGATGCTTCGTTGTCGAGGATTCACCGCTCGCTTTCATGCGTGGATATCCTATGCTATCTGAGGGGATAATAGTGTTTAAATCTCTGGCCAGAGTACTGGATGTGTTTTAGGTAAATGGGTTTGCCTAGTTACACTCACGATGTCACTATTTGATCTCCAAGATGTATGAATAGCTATCGGATCTATAGCGACTCTCGATTTACCAATGGTCGTTGATCTGATCGGGATATATGTGTTGAAAGGACCGTACTGTACGCTAACCACGACCAACTGGTTCTTGCAGGCACTATCAGTGATACCTAGGGGATAATGGGGCGATGTTGCTAGGCTCTTTACCATGATCCGTTGGGCAAGTCCGAAATTGTGATTTCGGAGCCGCAATGGTTGTGGGCCCACGGCTAGCTGTATCCCTGAACCATTGAGGGTCACACAAGTACTATATTCATGATTCCCGCACGGAAACTGAGCTCAATGTGTTGAGCATAGGAGGAGGATTTTAGGGAGTGCGAATTCCTAAAAGTCAACCGGGGTCAAATTACGATTTCCCACTGTTGAGGGGCAAAACTGTCATTTTGGACTAGGTAATCCGAAAAATTGTTTTCGTATCATAATATTCAGTTTTGGAAACTGAGTCGATCGGTCCGATCTGATCGTCGATCGGAGTTATGATGAAGCCACGGTGATGCGGATGAACCGAATGTTCATATATTGGACTGGGCCCGCCCCAGGTCCAATGGGCCGGTTCAAGCCCATGAATAACTTATACATACATGAGTTGTATCTAGGACATCACAACACAACACACAAACCCTAGCTCCTTGATCTCGGCCGCCCCCTCCTCTCCTCCAAGCCTCACGTCGTCGCCGCCGCCGCCCCTTCGCCGGACTTGTTCCAGCCACCGCGCTGAGGTGTTTCCGTCCATGCTGAATTCGTCAGGACTTCTAGTGCAGGCTGACGAAGGCGTCTTGATTCCGGTCGTGGACTTGATTGACGATCTACCGCCGCCTACCGTTTGAAGTGCCGGTTTCCTTGTGAAACTGGTCGGAGCCAGGCGCCTAGAGGCCAGCAAGGTAACCTTCATACAAACATCCTATGAATGTTTTATGATTGAATTTTATGTATTGAATGTATCTCGGGGCTTAATTTTAAACTTCCGCTGCGCCCCCGGGAAACGGGATCCGGATCCGCCACTGTATGCCAACACCTGGTGCACGGAATATGTACCACGCGTTGAAGCCGCACTTTTGGTGGGCTGGCCTGAAGAGCAATGTTGCTGGTTTTGTCGCTCGTTGTTTGAATTGTCAGATGGTGAAGGCCGAAAGGATGAGACCCGATGGTCTGTTGCAGAGTTTGGAAGTGCCCCAATGGAATTGGGAGCACATTGCTATGGATTTTGTGACGCATCTGCCTCGTTCCAACAGAGGATGCGATGCTATTTGGGTGGTTGTAGACCGTCTGTCGAAGTCTGCCCATTTTATTCCCTATGGGATGACCTTCTCGTTGAAGAAGATGGCAAAGCTGTACGTTGATTTTGTGGTTAGACTGCACGGTGTGCCTGTTTCGATCGTTTCTGACCGAGATCCGAGGTTTACTTCCAGGTTTTGAAAGAGTTTGCAAACAGCTTTGGGTACCAGATTGGCGATGAGCACCGCATATCACCCCCAGACAGATGGCCAATCTGAGAGAACTATCCAGACGTTGGAGGATATGTTACGAGCTGTTGTGTTGGATTTCGGAGGTAGCTGGCAAGACGCGTTGTCATTGGTAGAGTTTTCCTATAATAACAGCTACCAAGTGACGATTGGTATGGCGCCGTTTGAGGATTTATATGGTAGAAAGTGCAGATCGCCGGTATGTGGGGAAGAAGTGGGGGAGAAGCAGCTATCTGCCCCTGAATTTGTGCAGCAAATGAAAGATCATGTGGATCTTATTAGACAGTGGATGAAAGCTGCCCAGGATCGCCAAGCCAGTTATGCGAATAAGAGGCGTCGACCTCTTGAGTTTCAGGAGTTTCAGGTTGGTGATCGTGTATTTCTCAAAGTTTCTCCGTTTCGCAGTGTGATGCACTTTGGACGCAAGGGAAAGTTAGCCCCTCGTTACGTCGGACCGTATGAGATTGTTGAGAGGATTGGCCCTTTAGCGTATCGGCTATTGTTTCCGCCAGAGTTTTCTTCTTTTCATGACTTCTTTCATGTTTCCATGTTGAGGAAGTATGAGCCAGATCCGTCTCATGTGCTTGGAACTGACGAGGTGGAGCTAGATCAGTCGTTGAGTTATGAAGAATATCCTTTGCAGATCCTTGGCAGAAAAGAGAAACAGTTGAGGAATAAGACCATTCCGTTGGTAATGGTGCAGTGGAGCAAACATGGTAGGTAAGAAGCTACTTGGGAGCTGGAAGAAAAGATGCAGCGCGAGTGGCCGCATCTGTTTGAGTATCTGTTGAGCTAAATTTCCAGTAGTTTGTAGCTTTTGGTTGTATTTTTCCCTAGTTATTGTTAATTGTTTGCTTAGTTATCTTGAATTCTTGGCCTGTGTTAGGCGAGTTTCTGTTTTTGCTTGCTGTTGTTGAGTTGTGTTTCATAATTGCTGTTCGATTTCGGGGACGAAATCCTTTTTAGTGGGGGAGGAATGTGAGATCTAGAATTGTATAAGATTAGATTGATTGGCATTTTCGGGTCAGATTTTGCATTTTAAGCAATTCTGGAAGTTTTCGTAATTTTGGTATTTTTGGGTAAAAGCTGGTTTTGTGGTAAAAGCTGGTCGGTGGCGAAAACCAGTCGCAGCGTGTAATTGTATCGCGGGAGATCAAACGCCGTCGTTTTAGTGGAATCTGGATGCGTTGTGTCAAGTGAAAGCTGGTAGCATGTTTGTATCCAACTGCTGCTTTATTTCGTGTATTGAGGGCAAAAAGACAGCGTTTAGTTAAGTTGGTGCGACGCCGTTTTTGGATGTTGCGCTTGGTAGCGAGGAGTGTTGCGTCTGGATGACCAGCCGAGAGTAGATGTCAACACAGGTCAACGCTCCTGTAGCCTGCGTCCGATTGTCCAGCTGCTGGTGCGCGAGAGTTAGCGTCTGGATGACGTAGGATGTTAGCGCTAAGGAATCCAGTCGTTGGATTAATGACCAGCAATTGGGTCAGTACGACGTCATTCACGTAAGTTGGAACGCAGCGTTTTGATGCAACGTCTGGTTCCAGCTTTTGTATTATGAATCAGTCGCAGGAAGCGACCAGCTTTTGATTAGTAATGCATCCAGTCGTCTAGTTATCCAGCTTTTGGTTGAGCAACAGTCGTAGGTAGTGTCCTACGACGTCGTTTTGTGTGTTTCGGATTATGTTTTGCGGGGTTCGACCTGCCGATGGTTTGTGGGTGCCTGCTGGTTATATCGTTGGACTTTTAAATCAGATTCCAGCAGTTGTGGGATTTATTTAAGGGAGACTTGGTCTTCTATTTGAGATATCAGATCCCATACTTAGTAAAATTCTCCAAATTGTCGACCTCTGTTTCTCGAACCCTAGTACTGTTCACCAAGAGTTTCTTCGGAGAATTCCCGTTGATTCCGGCCATCGTTCGTCACGTTTGAGGTAGCGTTGGACTCCTATCTTGAAGCTATTTCGATTGATAGCCCTTTTGGAGGCTGTATTGGGCTGGATCGAAATCTCGAAGCTACTGTCATTCTTATGCTTGATTCCAGCATGTTGCATACACGCATGACATTCCATATCAGTTGTTGCAGCCTTTGCCGTTGTTGTTGCTCTGTTTTCTTACCAGGATGCGAGAGCAAACGGTGATTCCTCACTCTCATTTCCCCTATGCGCCGAGTGGCTAGCTGCCACAGTTCATAGGTTGGGTTGTTGATGCATCTGGTAAGGGTGGGCGAGTACGGGGTGAGTCGGGTAGCACCCACATGTCCTACACTCACCGTGGCCACATATTCCGTTGCAGATTTCCGTTGAGCTGTGCATTGAGTTCTTTGGCTCCCTTCCTTGGTTGTAGCCTTCGGCTGTTGTCCCGTATTCTCATGCATAGCATCTGCTTTTAGTTATGCTGTTTACTGTTGTTTATAGTTGCTCTCCGTACTGGGGTTTGACCACATGTCCCTATGGGGCTTGGTTTGTTTTCCTTGCCTGTTGTGTTGTCCAGGTAACTCAGTTGGTCGTGGAGCTAGCCCAGCTGGAGGTGCCCCAGGAGGTGGTTAGAGTATCCAGTAGCGTATAGAATATTTATATGTATCGGTCCAGTTAGCCAGGGAGATGCCCTTTGCTTCGTTGGTGTATTTGATTGTTGGAGTCTGATACTTGTTTTATGCTATAATATTATTGTTGTGGTGATTTTCGTAAACTGGGATACTATTTTGAGTATCATGCTATTTTAAATTATATTGTTTTAAACCGTCAGGCCAAAAGCAAAAATTTTACCCGCTTTTTGATAGCTTCCGCATGTGTTTTGGTGTTTTTACTCTATTTAGAGCACGAGGCCTGACACTGTTGGGCTTTAAACCTATATGAATTGAGGGTGGCTAGGCTGGTCATGTGCATGGCCTTGCAGGTACATGCAGTTAGGGAAACGCACGTCCTTGTCTGATTCTTGCACATCCTCCCAGCCTGTGCGTGACCCATGAGGACAGTGGGGTCTGGTAGAGAGTATATATCAGTTCCGGTGCTCAAAATCAAGGAATAAGCACGCTTTAACAATAAAACGTGAAAGCTTAAAAAGGTGGTTAAATTTTTTTTTTCGGCCTGAACAGAATCTATATCTTAAATACTCAAAATACAGGTTTTATATCAAACCAGCACATAACATCACAAGCTCATCCGACAAAACATGTATGTTCACAAGATACACATCGAATCTAGACTACAACAACTACACGGGGCATTCCCCAGAACTGACTCGATGAAAATATATGTATATATCTGGGACACTCGATCAAATCCTCATGGCTCCACTAGCTGATGCACCACCTGGGCAGTTGAAGTATCTGGGTAACCTGAATGGAAAACAACACAACCAAACAGCCCTCGAGGGACAGGGTTCAAATCCCAGTACGGAGAACAAAGTAAAACAACATATTTAGTATGTATAATATATGCAACGTGGTATGCAATGCATGTCTGGTAGCAAGAACATTGTATAACAAACCTGAAGCAAAACGAATAGGTCGTCAACAACATGTGGCAATGTCATCGGAAGTTCGGGCACTACCCGGGCTGTCCCAAAGGAAAATAGATGTGGATTATCATCATGGGCGACGGGAGCTAGCCACCCAGCCACGACGGCGTGACAAAGTGTCCAACGACCTCCCGCCACAACCTATCCAGACCACAACAACTGAGGTGGCGCGAGCTACCCGGTGCATCCTCGATGCTACCCCCGTGAGCAAGATCATCAGCAAAACGCTCCACGAGGAAACAAAATCATCTCAACAATAATGTTTCAGCTTTCGAATGATATCAAGGCTCAATATGATATATGGATGCACTCTATGTCATGATCAACACATAAATAAAGCAGCAAGGACAGATCAGATCACACAGCACATAACAACACGGAGAACATATTTATACTCTACAAATGTTGTAAATTACTAGTTCCGATCCGTAACTCAATTCCTGACCAAAATTACCTCACACAGCTCGCGAGAAAAGCACAACACCAACATGAGACAACTGACGCACTGAAACACTCAGCTCTGGCCTATCGTCCTTTGCTTCCCCATCTCTCACGGAGAAATCTCCACAGAGATGCTCAATCGACCACCAAGCTACAACCTTCTCATCTACACGAAATCAACTCAGGATAGACTACGACGGAACAGATCCGGATTCTACCAGCTCAACCTAGCTTGAATCTACACCCCAGATACGATTACAGGTTCTAAATGGATCTAAGAACGAGAACTAACACTTACTCGAAGTCGTTACCTGAAACAAAGGAAATCACAAAAAGTCTTACGCTTCGACTATCGTCGTGCTCACTCTTCCGGAAAACCAGACTAATATCGATAGGGAAAACACGGCTTTGAAGAGGGGAACCCAATGTTACCAACCAAGCTGAGTCATCTACCGTCGGCTATCGGAGAAGATAGGTTCCGTGAACAGTAGCGAGAGTTTCACGAGAGGGTAACAGCTCAGGCTCTTGAGGTAACACTTGGTGAAAGTCTAAGTACATATATACCTTTGATACCGTGATCTGACCTACTGTAGACAGTGACCAGCTCAGACCTCAAAGCTGATACCAGTTTAGGCATGCAGCTTAGCATGCTTACACAATCAGCATGTACACCAACATATTACATTTTCAAATAGATCACGATCACTGCTCAGATCACGCTCACTGCTCAGCTCGTACACCCATCGGCTCGCGCTCACTAAACAACTCTCACATACTAAATAGCTCTTACGCACTTAGATCGCGCTACTTCCAGCTCAGAATACCTGGATCAGCTCACACATGATCCGACCAAGTGAAATAGTTCACACCATGCACAGCAGTATCAGATCGCATCAATAGACCAGATCACTCACTGGCCAGCTCAAACATACCAAACAGTTCTTGCCAAATCTGATAACCCCAAACAGCTCTCTTCTAACCTGCTTTCACTAAATAGCGCTGCACAACACCCATTATCTGAGTACTCAACTCAGGGCACAAAGTTTATGTTCCAGCTCATATCAGCTTACACTTATACGGCATATCCCAAAGATGCTCGTTTCTACGTTGTTTTCCACAAAACAGCTCGCGATCGAACACCAGCTCAACGCTCAACAAAGCAGTTCAGCTATGAACTGTTCCACTCAGATCAGCTCAAGCCTGATCTGATCCATGGTAAACCCAATTAATACACTTAATTAATACTTACTAATCTTCTAGATCTCACATTCTCCCCAACTAGAAAGGATTTCTTCCTCAAAATCAAGTCATTAACTCTAGAACTCAACTAGAAACCAAAAATGATAGAAACACTAGAAGATACCATAGAAACCAGAACTGAAGAACACCTAAAAACTAGCACAACACTCGGTAACTCTAAAGCTCTCAGAACAACTACCTACAAAGAGTTCAAGACAACACAGAAGGAAAAATCAAGCAAATAGATTACATGGGGTAATATAATAAATACTCAAACATATGAGGCCACTCTTGCCTCATCTTCGCCTCTATTCCCATGTATCTTCTTATCTTCCATTCTTGCTCCACTGGACCATCATTAACGAAATTGTTTTGTCCCTGAGCTGTTTCTCCTTTCTGTCCAAAATATGCTAGGGATACTCAACATAACTCAAGGTCTAATCTATCTCTACCTCGTCAGCTCGCAGCACATGAGAAGGATCCGGATCATACTTCGTCAACATGGACACATGAAACACGTCATGCATTGAGGACAGCTCGAGCAGAAACAGCAAACGATAAGCTAGGGGGCCGATCCACTCTAAAATTCATAAGGTCTGATATAACGAAGTGCTAGCTTCCCCTTGAGTCCAAAACTCATAACACTTCTGAAAATAGAAACCTTTAAGGAAACTTGATCACCAACCTGGAATTCTAAAGGTCTACGCCTCTTATTTGCATAGCTGTCTTCGCGATCTTGCTCAGCTTTCATCCTCTTGCGGATTAGATCGACTTGATCTCTCATTTTATGAACAAACTCAGGCGAAGATAACTGATTTTCCCCAACATATTTCCAGCAAATCGGCGATCTGCACTTCCTACCATACAACGCCTCAAATGGTGCCATCCCAATAGTCACTTGGTAGCTGTTATTGTACAAAAACTTCACCAAAGACAAGGAATCCTGCCAACTACCACTAAAATCCATCACTACAGATCACAACATATCTTCCAAGGCTGAATGGTCCTCTTAGATTGGCCATCGGTATGTGGGGTGATATGATGTACTCATAGACAATTTATAACCTATAGCTGCTTGTAAGTTTTTCCAAAATCGTGACTAAACCTTTGGATCCCTATCAGAAACTATTGACACCGGCACACCATGCAATCTTACCACGAAATTTATGTACAGTCTCGTCATTTTATTCATAGAGCACGTCATGTCATAGGAAATGAAGTGGGCTGACTTAGACAGTCTATCTATCACAACCCAAACTACATCACATCTTTCTTTTTCTAATAAATTAAATGTGGAGGAATTTTTTTCTTAAAGGTAAACCGAAATCTTTAATAGAAATCCAAATAACATAAAATATTCAATAACTTAAAATTTTGAATTTTATAAAACCGACTGAAATGATTTTAGCAGAAATAAACGTGTGCCAAAAACGTCAACAATTTAGAAAGAGTATTTTCACCCAAACATGTAAGCTGAAAACTAAGAAAAACAAACTCACTTTTCTCTCATCTCACTGCAGAAATTCTTGGTCGCTGGATGGTGCCAACTGAAACTGCGTCAAGCTCAGTATTCTGGCCCTTCGGCCTCCGTCTCGATGTCATTTGCACCAATAAAACGTAGTGAGCCTAGGGGCTCAACAATTACAAAATATAGAATAGCGAATACTACATAATACAAGCATATGCATAAATAGTTGTACTCAAATAAATTTCTTAAACTGAATGCGTGAGAAAACAACTCAGACATTTACTTAAAACTCATGCATAGAATTCAGCTTATAAATAAAATGACTTTTCTGTGAACTCAGTTTCTCGAAGGTGGTCCCTCATTCTCATGTTCGCTTGATCAAGCTAATAAAACCAAAGTACTAGGCTGGTATAGCATCCTAGTGCTTATCTGGAACCCATACTCATCATATGTAAGGCACTCTGGTTCTTGCCCGAAGTCCGTAACTCGTAAGTTTGATATGGCTCATGAGACGTCTCTCGATCCAAATATCCGTAAATTTTATATGGCTCACGAAATGTCTCTTGATCCCAATATCCGTAATTTGATATGGCTCATGAGACGTCTCTCGATCCCAGTACCCGTAATACAACCACAATCAAGTCACATCATTCAAAATATTTTTATCTCTCGCACAAATTTCTGCCTCAACCTCATTTCTCAACCTCATACCTCAATAAGTAAAAATTTTTCTTTAATTACATAAAAACTGTAGAATGTTTAAAAGGTCTCAAAGCTGCTCAAACATAAATAACTTAAAATCCTTATTATTTTTTTCTCATGACGGCAGGCTGCCCCTAGAACACAGACTCGTCCTGAACGCATAGATCAGATCGCTTTGATCAGCTCAGAAGACAGTACTCAGTTTGCGGTAATTTGTGCAATATACCACACGATCCATCTTGTGCCTAAACAGCCCAGCTTAGGTGGCCAGATCACGCAAATCCCCTCTCAGGTTGCACTACTCAGGTCTGCACGTCTACCCAGATCAACAGGGGGCTTCGTGTTGGGGAACCGTGGTGGATCCTATTCCCGTCTCCCGGTGAGGAAGCGGAAGAATAAAATTAGGCCGGGAAACATTCAATACAATTCAAAACTACTGCAAACTTTGAACCATTCATAGGGCGTTTAGGCAGTTACCTTGCTGGCGACTTGCGCCTGGCTCCAACCGGAATTACAAGAAGACCGGCGCTTCACGGTAGGCGGCTGTAGATTCGTCAATCAGGTCCACGACCGGAAGGGAGACTCCTTCGTCAGCCTGCACTAGAAGGCCTGACAAGATCAGCACGGACGGATTCTCCTCAAAAAACTGATCAGAGCAAGTCCGATCAATTAGCGGCGGCGGCGGCTTTTGGGAGAGGAGGGGGGTGGCCAAGGTGTGCTAGGGTTAGGGTTTGTTGTTATCAAGTGTAAGTAAGTTTGACTAATGAAGCCCTTGTCTACTTTAAGTAGATTAGTGGCGGACGTGGACCGGCCCATCGGGCCCGGGTCCAAATGACGATATCCATCACTACGACTTCATTACAACTCCGATCGCCGATCAGATCGGACCGATCGACTCAGTTTCCAAAACTGAATGTTATGATGTGAAAAACAATGTTTCAGATCATCAAACCCTAAATTGCAAAATGACCGTTTTGCCCCTCAACAGCGGCAATCACGATTTGACCCCTGTTGACTTTTAGGAAGTCGTACAAATGGTAACCACTTGGAAAGTCCGAACGAGGGTAGTTCGATAGATCACCAGGTCACTATCTATCTGCATGCTCAGAACATCACAATGTTCCTTATGAAACATGGTACTTCGCATCGCAGATACTAGTCTCGAGCTCGGGCGGCCTTATCCTCATTTTGACGGCCCAATCGACTAGGAACTAATTCAGAATACACAGTGACTATTAGATGTGTTTCATGATAGCCGTCATACCCACTATCACATCTAACATACACTATAGTTCATTATAGATCTTTACTCAACGCAATTGTTATCATCATACAACACAATGAAAGTAAAGAATGCCATAAATAAATGCGAATATCATATATATAAAGATTGTCATATACAAGAGTCTATAAACCCACACGCCACAAGTTGGCTAGTTGGACATCTACTCTAACAATCTCCCACTTGCCCTAAAGCCAACTACTCATCAGACGCAGTCCCATTGTTTCGTGATGTTTTTCAAACAACGGTCCTGGCAAGGGCTTCGTAAGTGGATCAGCAACGTTTTCCGCAGAGGCTACTCTCTCAACTGCTATGTCACCTCTAGCCAATATCCTAGATTATGTGGTATTTCCTCAGTATGTGTTTGGATCTTTGGTGAGACCTAGGCTCCTTTTCTTGCGCAACGGCACCCGTGTTGTCGCAGTACACCAGGACTGGACCAACTCCATCAGGAATGACGCCCAACTTTTGGACGAAATTCCTGATCCAAACCGCCTCCTTAGCAGCAAGTGATGCTGCGATGTACTCAGCCTCAGTGGTTGAATCCGCGATGGTGTCTTGCTTGGAACTCTTCCAAGAGACAGCACCACCATTGAGCAGGAATACAAATCCAGAGGTTGACTTCGAATCATCCACGTCACACTAGAAGCTAGAATCAGTGTAGCCTTCCAGTTTTAGTCACCACCCCCATAGACCATGAATAT
>KQ990195.1:4401-25976 GCA_001598015.1 Dorcoceras hygrometricum
CAGCAGCGAAGCAGTTGACAATTTACGAAGAGTTATCAAAGCTGGATGTCAACTGCTGAGCTCAATTCAAATGGCGAAAACGACAAGAAGCCTGCAAAAGAAAAGGACACAAGTACTATTCCCTGTCGGTACTTTACAGGACAATTTTGAACGGGAAGAATTTTGTGTCCAACGGGATTTATTGTACAGAGGCTATATATGCGAAGGAAACGCCATTGAAGAAGGTTGACGAAGAGACGCTGGTGAGAGAGTTGTTGTTGCACAGAAAAGAAAATCAATAGAAGACAACAACAAAGGGAAAATGAATCTGAAGTGAAGCTGTCAATTACCATTCGAGAGAGAGCTTAATTGCAGTTGACAGTGGAGCTAGAATTAGCTAATTAGAGAGTTGAGCGTTTCATTGTAACAATCTCACACACAGAGATTCATTCACATCCTTTGGTGAATGAATCTCAAAATGTTCAACAGTTCCCGTCCAAGCACGATGACGTAAAACTCATGTGTATGTAGTTAGTCACACAGTTGAGGCTGATGTGCATCTGTGGAGTCTAGGAGTTCTCACAGCTGCTGGTTGTGGGATTGGGTCTGTACACGAGTTGTAAGATCAAATCTTCTAGTGGATCCTTCCGAGGTGGAAGAAGGGGAGATGTAGGACATTGAGGTCCGAACTTCCAGAAACAAATCTGGTGTATCGTGTTCTTTATTCATTCAGCATTCGCTTTACTTAGCATACTCACGCATAACAGTTTTCAGCACTTAGCATTTTAGCATACGCACGTTTACAGTTCAGCATTTACTTTCAGCTTAGCATCGCATACACAGTTAGCACACTAGCACTTGCAAAGTCTTGAACAGATTTATGTTGTACATAAATCTGTTTGAGTTGTTTTAAAATATAGGATTCAGTTCTGGTATTTTCCGCTTGATTTTTAAATCATACCAGATCTGTCTCCGGTGCTCTTCTCGTGTTGATTTTATATGTTCAAGAACATCGAGCTATTGCAGCTCCGTATTAGCAGCGCAAAATTTTTAATGTTTGACAAATCAGCGCTGGCTATCTTTTTGATCCTATTTTTCGGACCAACACATTGTGACTCCGAAATCACAATTTCGGACTTGCCCATCGGATCATGGTAAAGCGCCTAGCAATATCGCCCCATGATCCCCTAGGTATCACTGATAGTGCCTGCAAGAACCAGTTGGTTGTGGTTAGCGTACAGTACGGTCCTTTCAACACATATATCCCGATCAGATCAACGACCATTGGTAAATCGAGAGTCGCTAAAGATCCGATGACTATGCATACATCTTGGAGATCGAATAGTGACATCGCGAGTGTTACTACATCCAGTACTCTGGCCAGAGATTCATGCACTATTGTCTCCTCAGATAGCATAGGATATCCACGTATGAAAGCGAGCGGTGAATCCTCGACAACGAAGCATCGACTCCTACATGCATCGGGACCTCACCCAATCCTGCCGCCTAATGACCCCAAATGAGTCGGCAAACGGGTCAAAGTGAGGCGTCTATCATGTATAGTCTCAATGATGTTTCGAGTAGCGAGGACTAATCAGTACAACCAAGACCTCGGACTTATCCACTCGACAAATGGTAACCACTTGGAAAGTCCGAACGAGGGTAGTTCGATAGATCACCAGGTCACTATCCATCTGCATGCTCAGAACATCACAATGTTCCCTACCAATGAAACATGGTACTTCACATCGTAGATGCTAGTCTCAAGCTCGGGCGGCCTTATCCTCATTTTGACGGTCCAATCGACTAGGAACGAATTCAGAATACACAGTGACTATTAGATGTGTTTCATGATAGCCACATATCCACTATCACATCTAACATACACTATGGTGCATTCTAAGTCTTTATCCAACACAATTGTTAACATTATAATCATAATGAAGATAAATAATGCCATAAATAAATGCGAATTTCATAAATAAAATTGTCATAGTACAAGAGTCAATAAAATCACACGCCATAAGTTTGGCTAGTTGGGCATCTACCTCTAAACAGGCACTGCACCAGCTTACACACCAGCTGCCACCAAGTGTGCAAACTTGCGACTAGCACTTCTATGTGTTGTGCATTCTTCTGTTTTGTGTTCTGCACTTGCACATACACTCTCTCTGATTTTCTCTCTTTCACTCATCGTCTTCTTGTGCTCTGCTCTTGATATATAAAGCCTCTTGTGCAGATTTGTCCGTTGGACACAAAGTTGTAGCCGTTGAAAAGCCTTCTGACACTGTTGTACTTTGCGACCTTTGTCAATTAATGCTTTTGCATAGGCACACGAGCACTGTACTGAGAAGACAACACAGCAAATCGATTTGAACACTGATAAGCATTCTTCGTATAGTTTTGTGTTCAAATCGCTTTGCTTGTCGTTTTGTCCAATTATGCTCTTAATCTCAGATGATGTCTGCTCTACTCGCTAAGATGGTTTGACCTTAACCAGCTTGATTCTGTCTACTTTGCTTCGAGATGGTTGCTTCACTGAGCCGATCAAAGCTCTCTTTTTCTCTTCTCATCTTCTCTTGTTCAGTTCTTTCCCGATCTTGAATATTTCTGGGTTCTGAGCTTGTTTCCCAGCTGGTTTCTTCTTTCTATAGCAATCTTCATCCATCCGTGGAGGTCATCATAGGCGTCGACGTTGTTCACGATCACAGACTCCTGCCTCCGCATTTATTTATCTTCTTCATCTTCCATCTCTCTCATAAGCATCCAGCTTAGCCAAGAACCCTGATCAGGTTTTCTCTTCTCTGATCTGGTTTGTCCTTTTACCAGTTTGGCTCTATTCTTCTCGTCAAGAGCCTCTCTGATCTGATCTTCTTTAATCATGTACTTGCTAGTCTCTTGTTCTATTCAGACACCTCTTCCAAACCATCAGCAAGCACACAGACTTCTACTGTTTGATTGAGTCAGTTCTTCGAAGGTACTTTAAACCTTATCTTCTAAGAACTGCAAGCTTGCACCAATGATTATATCCCTTCTTCTTGGGATATAATAATCAGTTCTGATTCAGTCTTTCATTGGACAGAGATCCCTATGATGAACTGATTATAGTTGCGCTCTGTGATCTGACCTGCACTTGATCACTACGTTTGTACTCGGCTCTGCACTTGAACACTACACTTGTGCTGCAATTGATCTGCACTTGAATAGTTATGCACTTCACTGAATCTCGCTACACTTGATCTCTGAACTGCTCTTGTACCAAGCTGGTGAATCAACTTGATGTTCTCTGTAACCTGGAAACTTCTCTACAATACCATCTCGGGCGTCTATCACTGTTCTAGCGTAGATATCTTCAACTAGATCAGCTTAGACGTTCCCTCACTATTCCAGTTTGGATACCTCCCTGTCTGCTCCAGACTAGCTACTGCACATCGCATGTAAATCATTAGCAGAATAATAGCAGATTTTATGTTAGTAAAAATTCAGATTCTGATCTGTAAACACAGATCCAACATATTCAGTTAAATTTTAGAAAATTATGTCATATGTTGATTTTGAGGACGTCACATAATTTGTAATTTAATGATTCAATTTGATGATGATATTTGATTATTATAATGTTTGTGATTTTCAATGTTCATATTTCAAAATTAGTATATGTATAGTTACATTATATTTTTGAGTCACATGTTCCAATATGAGTGTTAAGACCGAAGGATCAGATCTCACCCGAGAACTAAACTAATCAACGCAGAACCGAGAGATCTTATCCAATAAAAATATTATGAAGCGCAATTGTAATGCCCAGAATCATTAAGAAGAGGATTAGTCGAGTAATTTCGACATTTACGAATTGATGAAGTTTAATTATGAGCTCGGATTTCTTCTGGAAGTGTTGGTGATTCAGAAACTGTGTATCGTTAAATCGCGTTAAGTGTGAGAACCAGACGAAGTAACCAGACGAAGCGATTTGATAAAATCAGCAGCAGGTTACTGTAGCTCGCGACTGGTGGAATTTTGAAATTCAGTTGAATCATTAGTGTTGATTTCAGCTGGAAACAGACGCGCGAATAGAAGGGTCAATAAGAAAGCGCCACGTGTTAGTTACTGTTACGCACGAGAAATCA
Organism: Dorcoceras hygrometricum; assembly: GCA_001598015.1. NCBI lineage: Eukaryota > Viridiplantae > Streptophyta > Magnoliopsida > Lamiales > Gesneriaceae > Dorcoceras > Dorcoceras hygrometricum. The sequence continues at coordinate 8,508 of KQ990195.1, forward strand.
GCAGCAAGAGTTTCCTACGCATCGGCTAGTTTATATACCTGCTGATTTTGATGTATACCTGCTGATTGATAGTGTATCGACTGGTTGATGATGACGTAGGTGCGACGTCGTCGTTTGGATAAGTAACGCAAACCAGTCGAGGGGAAAATGGGTCCAGCTGAAAGTATAATACGACAGCGTTTTGACTTATGAACAAGAACCTTGATACGATGTCGTTTAACAACCAGACGAGGAATTGGAAATCAGTCGAGAGATTTTGGTATCTGCTAGTTATCCAGTCAAGGGCTCAATGCGACACCGTTTTGATTATAAACAGGAGATGTTGATACGATACCGTTTCGACTATTGTTGCGAAATCAGCCGTTGGAATAAGAAAGCGATCAGCTGCTGGTTTCTTTGAATAGAGAGGTAGTACCAGCTGAGGATATGTAACGACGTCGTTGGAATTAGTTATAACGACATCGTTTTGAGTTTTTTAATGTTGCGACTGGATTTACGTTGCGACTGGATTCCTGTTGTTGCGACTGGTTACTATAACAGCTGATTCTTGCGTCTGCTGAAGAACAACGATATTCGAACAGCGACTGAGGACGATGAACAGCAGTTGAGGAATCTGTTTATCGTTATCCACTTTCGAAGCGGTGGGAGTATATCTTGTTTGAATACGCAGCATGACACGTGGAACTTGAATTGAATACGTTGGAAATGCTGCAGAAATACAGAGATCGTTGTCTATATATAAGAGTGAATTTGAAATACTGAGAACATCTTGATTTCAGCTATCGACCTTTGCTCTTGAGAGTATCTCCGGAAGTGAGGAACAGAGCTTAAGAACACTGATTGACGTATTTGAAAACAGAGGAACAAAGGTATAATCTGACAGAAGAGTCAGGAACTAGATTACTCGAGAATGATATTTCTTGAGTATTCCGCTGAAATCACATACATATATGATTACTGTTCTTGATTTAGAACTTGAATTATGTGTGTGTCGATCCATCACAGGTAGTGGATCTTTTATATTTGCATGAGTTTGCATATCAAAGAGAATTGAATTGATTCTAATGCCCAGGACTGAGTTGGCCTGATTTTCGAAGCCGGAGATGGTTTCGATAGATGAATATTCATGTCAAGATCGGATACGAATCTTGATGGCGTCGAACTGATATGGAATCAATTCTGAGATCGAAGAGGAGAACTAGAATCATTTCATGTCATTGCATTTGTTACAGTTGATACACTGTTATGCATTTTATTGTTATTATGCGTACCTGCTGATTATATTGAGATGATTCTCACCGGAGTTTATCCGGCTGTTGTTTTGTTTTGTATGTGTGCATGACAACAGGAAGAAAGAACTAGTGGGGAGCAACTACGGGTAGCAAGAAATACTACCTAGATGCTAGATCAGCAGCAAGAAGAGTGAACACCAGCTGATAGTCTAGATGTTTGGATGACTGGTCTTAGGTTGCTTACGCCTGGTTTTGTATATAAGACTTAAACGTGTACTAGTTAACTTAGCTTGTAACCACTGTAAACTTTGAAGTATTTGTATAAATGAATCATGTTTACGCTACCAGCTGAATTTATTATGCTTCTGCTGACTTACGCTTCTGCTGGTTGAAAATTTTTTTTTTGGTACGTTATGTATAAACTAGATTAGATTGCTAAACTTGTTTAGTTTACATTAATAACCCACTGATTAAGATTAGAAGATTAATTGTGAGCATAGAGCCTCACAGCAATGCTTCGGTTCTTGAACATATAAATACGGAGCACCGCAGACAGATCTGGTATGTAATAAAAACATGCGGAAAACACCAGAACTGAATCCTAATTTTAAAACTAACGCAAACAGATTTCTGTTAAACAATACGAATGATGTGTGTGACTGTGAAATCTGTTTGCTATGTGCAAGTGTGATTTCTGTTATGCGTGCGTGCTAATGTAAATGCTAATGCGGAGTACTGTAAATAAATAAAAGAATACAATACACTGCTATTTGTTTCTGGAAGTTCAGATATAAAAATCCTACGTCTCCCCTTATTCCGCCTCGGAAGGTTCCACTAGAAGATTTGATGATTACAGACCTTCTGCAAACACCCAGTCACCGAGCCTCGCTCCAGGTGAACTCCTAACTGTGAAATCCGTTTGCTATGTGCAAGTGTGATTTCTGTTATGCGTGCGTGCTAATGTAAATGCTAATGCGGAGTACTTTAAATAAATAAAAGAATACAATACACTGCTATTTGTTTCTGGAAGTTCGGATATAAAAATCCTACGTCTCCCCTTCTTCCGCCTCGGAAGGTTCCACTAGAAGATTTTATGATTACAGACCTTCTGCAAACACCCAGTCACCGAGCCTCGCTCCAGGTGAACTCCTAGCCTCAACAAATGCACACCAGCCGCAACTGTGTATCTAAATGAACAAGAACTTGTTTAACGTCTTTGTTCAAAGACTACATACACAGAGTTTAACGTCTTCGTGCTTGGACGGGATCTGATTGTTGGGTTGTGATTCACTCGCTAATCAATTTCGCACAACTCTCAAAATATGCGAGTGAATCTGTGTGTGTGAGATTTTACAGTGAACGATCAACTCTCTAAAGAATAAATCTCACACACTGGGAAAATGCTTCTACAAAAGCTGATTAGAACTAAGCAGTCGACGCTCGTAGTAAGCTCCTCTCTAATGGTGGTCGACTGCTTCGTTCCTCTATTTTTCTTCCCTCTGTTTTTGCACTGTTGTTCAATTAAACTGTCAAAATCACCGTCTTCAACAAATCACCTTGTATATAAAGCTTCTCTCCAAATATGGCCGTTAAACAGTAGATTCAAATCCCTTCTGCGCTTGTCAAAGCCAATTTGTCTTCTTCCCAAATTGGTGCAATCATCCTCTGTATATTGTACTATTTCCCAGAATAGTACAAATCTTGTCCCCTTAAATTAATGCATTTGCACGACTCAATTTCAACCATTGATTCTTTCCATTTAAGCGGTTGTTTTTCTTCGTATCACTCATCAGATGTTGGTTCTCTTCGTATATCTCATCATCTGTTTTGCTGTTCGTTGTTACAACAGCTGATTCGCCTCTATTGATCAACATCTGATATGTCAACAGCTGCACAACAACATCTGGCTCGTTTACTTCTTCAACAGCTGATTCAACTCCTGAGTTGTTTACGTCTTTGCGCACCAGCTGTTTCATCTTTTCTTCATGCAACGTCTGATTAATCTTTTCCTTAGCGCTACGCCTGAATCATCTTCATCAGCTGATTCAATTCCTATTCACATCGACGTCTGATTCATTTACGTTTGCGCAACAGCTGATTAACATCTTCTGGACAGCATCTGAATACCTAACGACTGGTTATACACTTCACTGTAGCTAACTACTGATTCTGCGAATCACTGTAGCCGTCGTCTGAATAGCTGATCCACTGTAGCTTGCGACTGATTATGCTTTACACTGTAGCTTGCGACTGATTATGCTTTTTACTGTAGCTTGCGACTGGATAACTGATCCACTGTAACTTGCATCTAATCTGGTTTACATCTGCTTACAGCTGACTGCTCTCATCTGCTTCCAGCTGACTGCTCTCATCTGCTTCCAGCTGATCGATCTCTGTGCACCAGCTAATCCAGCTACTCCAGCTGATCCATCTGTTGTATCAACTGCTGGTCTTGACTTCTATTTGCAACAGCTGATTGCTTGCAACTGATGAATGCTTGCAACAGCTGATTGCATCTTCTGTTTAGCGCTACGGCTGATACATCTTTTCTTCACTACTGAAACAGTGAGTACAGCTGGACTCCACGTAAGCATATCTGTCCACGTACAAATCTGTTCAACTTTTCTTTTGCCTGATTACGATCACCTGGCTCAGCTTTGGACGTCTCCATTGCTAATCCAACCATTACGTCTAAGTTGTTGATCCAGATTTCTCAAGTCTTATTCCAGCTCTTCTTTAGATCTCTTCTGTTAAATCTGTACACTACGTAGAAATGTTAGAAACACAATAACAGGTTTTGTGTAATTCAAAACACAAATCTGGATCTATTATCCAGATCCATCAATCTCTCCCTTTTTGATTTACACAAAACCTCAAATAACAGGTGCATGATCTAACAATTCTCTCCCTTTTTGTGGGAATCAAAAAGGAATCGAAAACAGGTTTTCCCGACTAATTTTAAATAAAGTTCACCCTACACTGCCACAACAAAAACAACGTGACAGTAGGAATTTTCAGATTTTGAAAAACAAAAAAAAATTGGGAACAACCGTATGCAACAATATGCTATAATTTTGAAATAGCTGATAGTGTGCTTCTGCTTTAGCTTATATATGCAGATGAAGGATTAATAATAACTCTCCCTATCTTTTATAATATAAGCTCAATCATTTTAAAAACAAAGCACCAGCTGAAATTTCGCAAAAACTATCAGAGCACATAAACAAATTTTGTTTCAAATGCGTTTTAAAATAAGTGCTCGTTCAAGAACAACCTGCTCTGATACCACTTGTTAGGACCGAAGGATCAGATCTCACCCGAGAACTAAACTAATCAACGTAGAACCGAGAGATCTGATCCAATAAAAATATTATGAAGCGCAATGCTTCGGTTCTTGAACATATAAATACGGAGCACCGGAGACAAATCTGGTATGTAATAAAAACATGCGGAAAACACCAGAACTGAATCCTAATTTTAAAACTAACGCAGACAGATTTCTGTTAAACAATACGAATGATGCGTGTGACTGTGAAATCTGTTTGCTATGTGCAATGTGATTTCTGTTATGCGTGCGTGCTAATGTAAATGCTAATACGGAGTACTGTAAATAAATAAAAGAATACAATACACTGCTATTTGTTTCTGGAAGTTCGGATATAAAAATCCTACGTCTCCCATTCTTCCGCCTCGGAAGGTTCCACTAGAAGATTTGATGATTACAGACCTTCTGCAAACACCCAGTCACCGAGCCTCGCTTCAGGTGAACTCCTAGCCTCAACAAATGCACACCAGCCTCAACTGTGTGTCTAACTGAACAAGAACTTGTTTAACGTCTTTGTTCAAAGACTACATACACAGAGTTTAACGTCTTCGTGCTTGGACGGGGTCTAATTGTTGGGTTGTGATTCACTCGCTAATCAATTTCGCACAACTCTCAAAATATGCGAGTGAATCTGTGTGTGTGAGATTTTACAGTGAACGCTCAACTCTCTAAAGAATAAATCTCACACTGGGAAAATGCTTCTACAAAAGCTGATTAGAACTAAGCAGTCGACGCTCGTAGTAAGCTCCTCTCTAATGGTGGTCGACTGCTTCGTTCCTCTATTTTTCTTCCCTCTGTTTTTGCACTGTTCTTCAATTAATCTGTCAAAATCACCGTCTTCAACAAATCTCCTTGTATATAAAGCTTCTCTCCAAATATGGCCGTTAGACACGCTCGTAGTAAGCTCCTCTCTAATGGTGGTCGACTGCTTCGTTCCTCTATTTTTCTTCCCTCTGTTTTTGCACTGTTCTTCAATTAATCTGTCAAAATCACCGTCTTCAACAAATCTCCTTGTATATAAAGCTTCTCTCCAAATATGGCCGTTAGACAGCAGATTTAAATCTCTTCTGCGCTTGTCAAGGCCAATTTGTCTTCTTCCCAAATTGGTGCAATCATCATCTGTATATTGTACTATTTCCCAGAATAGTACAAATCTTGTCCCCTTAAATTAAGGCGTTTGCACGACTCAATTTCAACCATTGATTCTTTCCATTTAAGCGGTTGGTTTTCTTCGTATCGCTCATCAGCTGTTGGTTCTCTTCGTAATCTCATCAGCTGTTTTGCTGTTCGTTGTTCCAACAGCTGATTCGCCTCTATTGATCAACATCTGATATGTCAACAGCTGCACAACAACATCTGGCTCGTTTGCTTCTTCAACAGCTGATTCAACTCCTGAGTTGTTTACGTCTTTGCGTACCAGATGTTTCATCTTTTATTCATGCAACTTCTGATTAATCTTTTCCTTAGCGCTACGCCTGAATCATCTTCATCAGCTGATTCAATTCCTCTTCACATCGACGTCTGATTCATTTAAGTTTGCGCAACAGCTGATTAACATCGTCTGTACAGCATCTGAATACCTAACGACTGGTTATACACTTCACTGTAGCTAACGACTGATTCTGCGAATCACTGTAGCCGTCGTCTGAATAACTGATCCACTGTAGCTTGCGACTGATTATGCTTTACACTGTAGATTGCGACTGATTATGCTTTTCACTGTAGCTTGTGACTGGATAACTGATCCACTGTATCTTGCGTCTAATCTGGTCGACATCTGCTTACAGCTGACTGCTCTCATCTGCTTCCAGCTGACTGCTCTCATCTGCTTCCAGCTGACTGCTCTCATCTGCTTCCAGCTGATCGATCTCTGCACACCAGCTAGTCCAGCTACTCCAGCTGATCCATCTGTTGTATCAACTGCTGGTCTTGACTTCTGTTTGCAACAGCTGATTGCTTGCAATTGATGAATGCTTGCAACAGCTGATTGCATCTTCTGTTTAGCGCTACGGCTGATACATCTTTTCTTCACTACTGAAACAGTGAGTACAGCTGGACTCCACGTAAGCATATCTGTCCACATAAGCAAATATGTTCAACTTGGCTTTTGCCTGATTACGAACAGCTGGCTCAGCTTTGGACGTCTCCATTGCTAATCCAGCCATTACGTCTAAGTTGTTGATCCAGATTTCTCAAGTCTTATTCCAACTCTTCTTTAGATCTCTTCTGTTAAATCTGTACACTACGTAGAAATGTTAGAAACACAATAACAGGTTTTGTATAATTCAAAACTCAGATCTGGATCTGTTATCCAGATCCATCAATGAGTGATTTTTTATGGAGTTTATTTCGTAAGTGCAAAGTGATGTTCAACAAAATTATATGATTGAATTAACCTTTACAACCATCCAAGATTTATTTCATGATTATCTGAATCTATTTTCAATTTTGACAATATAGTCATAATATCAACTATCCATCTTGATATCAACAAGCTATAAATTAGTTGTTTGTTATATCCTCAAATTTTATTTCCTTGAATGAATAGCAAATTATTTTATTTATGTTAGGGTATTTGATTAAACTTAAACCATAAATTTATTAAATATTTACATGATGAATTCAATATTATCTGAAAGATTTGGATGACATAAACAAGACATGGAAAGAAATGTATATTTTCTCATTATATGAATTCTTTTTAAAGTACGATTTAATATTATTATCATATTATTTGTAGACAAAACAAAAGAATGAGATATAAATTGGAAGGAATCTAATTAATGTAATCCACTCTATGAAGAGAATATGATAATATAGTGCCAATTGACACAGTTGATTACGGTTATTGATTATTCTTTCAAATAAGAATAATAAATTCCTTGATAGTGGTATATGAACTACAAAATTTGGCACCAAATGTTGAAATATCCATCATATCAGATGTTGTACCAAATTTACATCGGTTTCTCATATCACTATATAAAAAAAACTTGTACCTTACATACTTTCAGGATTTTATTGATTTTATCAAGCACGACAAAAATGTGTGGAGACCATTGATGTCTACCCAACGTATACTTTCATCGTAAGCTGATGGAATGTGTTAAAGATCTTGTCGATGGAAGAATATTATGTGCTTGAAATGATAAATAATGATAAACGTATATGGATTTTTGAATCCAATGAGAATATTGATTTGATAAAATGCGTTGGTATAAATCAATTGCTCTAGAAGAGTTACAATACTCCATAAGAGTCAATATCAATTTGCCTTAAGAAAAAAGAGGGAGAATAAACCAAAAGATATTGGCATTGTAAACAAATATTATGTACCAATAACGGTATCATCAAATGATTTCATAGTTTGGCATAATGGATTGACTTAAGTATCCAAATTATACAATGGTTGGATATGTTAGAGTAGGTGCCCAACTAGCCAACTTGTGGCGTGTGGGTTCTTATTGACTCTTTGTAAAACGATCTTTATTTATGAAATTCGTATTCTTTTATGGCATTCTTTATCTTCATTATTTTATAATGTTAACAATTGTGTTGGATAAAGACCTAGAATGCACCATAGTGTATGTTAGATGTGATAGTGGATATGATGGCTATCATGAAACACATCTAATAGTCACTGTGTGTTCTAAACTCGTTCCTAGTCGATTGGGCCGTCAAAATGAGGATAAGGCCGCCCGAGTTATAGAGTAGCATCTGCGATGTGAAGTACCACGTTTCTTTGGTATGGAACATTGTGATGTTCTGAACATGCAGATGGATAGTGACCTGGTGATCTATCGAACTACCCTCGTTTGGACTTTCCAAGTGGTTACCATTTATCGAGTGGATTAAGTCCAAGGTCTTGGTTGTACAGATTAGCCCTTACTACTTGAAACGTCATTGAGACTCTACATGATAGGCGCCTCACTTTGACCCGTTTACCGACTCAGTTGGGGTCATCAGGTGGCGGGATTGGGTGAGGTCCCGATCCATGTAGGAGTTGATGCTTCGTTGTCGATGATTCACCGCTCGCCTTTATGCGTGGATATCCTATGATATCTGAGGAGATAATAGTGTGATAAATCTCTGGCCAGAGTACTAGATGTGTTTTAGGTAAATGGGTTTACCTAGTAACACACGCGATGTCACTATTTGATCTCCGAGATGTATGCATGGTTATTGGATCTCTAGAGACTCTCGATTTACCAATGGTCGTTGATCTGATCGGGATATTTGTGTTGAAAGGACCGTACTGTACACTAACCATGACCAAATGGTTCTTGCAGGCACTATCAGTGATACCTAGGGGATCATGGGGCGATGTTGCTAGACGCTTTACCATGATCCGATGGGTCATTCCGAAATTGTGATTTCGGAGTCACACATGTTGTGGGCCCACGGCTAGCTGTATCCCTGAACCATTGAGGGTCACACAAGTACTGGTTTCTCAGTTCCCGCACGGAAATTAAACTCAATGTTGAGTATAGGAGGAGTAAGGATGGAAGTGCGACTTCCTAAAATTAAACAGGGTCAAAAATGCAATTTCCCTAAAGTTTGGGCTAGTTTGACTATCCTTGAAACTTGCAGGGGCCAAACTGCTATTTTGGATTAGGTGGTCCGAAAAATTGTTTTCGCATCATAATACTCAGTTTTGTAAACTGTGTAGATCGATCCGATCTGATCGTCGATCAGGATTATGATGGAGCCACGGTGATGGACTTGAAACGAATGTGCACTCTGGGACTGGGCCCGACCCAGGCCCATTGGGCCGGTTCAAGCCCATAGAAAGTCTATATATAGAGGCCTTAGGGTTTCATTGACAACATACTCCACAAACCCTAGAGCACGCCTCCCTCCCTTCTCCCACTCCTCACGGTCGCCGCCTCTCCTTGCCGTCGCCGCCCGCCACCGACGCGCCGCCGCCGACGCCTGTCGGACTTGTTCCGACCGTCTCGACGAGGAGATTCTCTATATATAGAGGCCTTAGGGTTTCATTGACAACATACTCCACAAACCCTAGAGCACGCCTCCCTCCCTTCTCCCACTCCTCACGGTCGCCGCCTCTCCTTGCCGTCGCCGCCCGCCACCGACGCGCCGCCGCCGACGCCTGTCGGACTTGTTCCGACCGTCTCGACGAGGAGATTCTGTCCGTGAAATATTCGTCGCATTTTCTAGTGCAGACCTACGAAGGGATCGAGATTTCAGTCATGGACCGGATTAGGAGAACGACAACCGCCTACCATTGAAGTGCCGATTTCCTCGTGAAATTGGTCGGAGCCAGGCGCCTAGACACCAGCAAGATACCAAACTAAACATCCTATGAATGTTTAATTGCTGTTTATACTATGTATTGACCGTTCCCGGGTCCAAATTTTAAAATCTTACGCTGCGCCCCGGGAGCAGGATCCGGATCCGCCGCTGCGCCAACAGAATAACTATTGATAGTGCCCAAAGATGTGAATGAAAAAGTCAAAAGTTAATGGATCAATAAGTATGGATATCTTTAAGTCAAAGATCCATATATTTTATGAAGTTTTATTATACCTTATCAAATTTGCTAGCACTATCACAAGCTCAAAATTGGCAGTAATCTTCATATTATCTGGAATGAATAAGTGATGATAAATGTGGACCCATGAACACAACTTGTTGTTTGCTGAATATGTATTGAGATAAATTTACAGAATATGCAATCAAGACAAGCTTGATTAAAATAAATGATATGCATATCAACTTATGAATATATTCTATGTCAGACCCGATGCGCTAATGCATCAATTAGTCTCAAATATGCGGAAGCATCATAAAAATATGGGCTAAAAATTTTTCGAATGTAGGCCTGATCCAACATCATTTAAAATACACCATATTTAAAATAAGAGTCAACTCAAAACTTAAACAACAACATTCAATAACACAACACACGATCCCCAACATAAATAAAGGCACGGGACATCCCCTGGCTCAATATAAATATCAATACAACTTGGACTTAAATCAAAAAGGGGATCGAACAGCTGAAGCTCCACTCTGTCCAGCTTGGTTACCTGAAGAACCTGCAACGGCCAACATCGACCAAAGCAGCCCAAAACAGGGAAAATAAACGAGGTCAAACCTCAGTACGAAGAGCACAATAAAAGCATCTATCATATCAAACAATGCAATATCTCAATCGTGCAATGCATGAAAAGGGCTACCAAGAATCATCGGTAGGCAAAATCATAGCACAACGACTCAGCTGTGCAGATCTCATCAATCATCATCATCTTGTGATCTTCAGGTGCGACGACTCAGCCGAACATCACAAGGCATAGTGGTTTTCAGGTACAACGACTCAGCTGGCCACCACATCAAAAACAACGTTGGACCTTTCAGGCACAACGACTCAGCCGGCCGATCACAACGTTCAACAGGAATTCAGATTTCAAAGGAAATCAGGCACAATATGTATGCGTGAATGCACAGCAGACTCATGTTTAATTCAATGCACAAAGCTCACACGCACACAACACAGACAAGAGCACATAATCATTCAACAATCAATACAATTCACAGCAGCTAATTCACGAAGGAAATATCCCAAAGCTGATAGCAAAGCTGCTAAAATATAGCTCAATTCGTACCTCAAATCAGCTTCTACCTCAACAGATCTTACAACAACAAGGGAGCAGCAACCAACTCAAGTCTACTGTCCAAGCAGCTGTTGGCAAACGGTGGCGGATCCGGATCCCACTTCCCGGGGGCGCAGCGGAAAACAAAAATTAGCCCCGGAAAGCGTTCAATACATCAGAATTAATCTACAAACATACATAGGGTGTTCATAGATTGCTACCTTGCTGGCGTCTAGGCGCCTGGCTCCAACCAGATTTACAAGAAAACTGGCTCTTCACGGTAGGCGGCGGTAGATCCTCCAATCAGGTCCACGACCAGATTCAATCTTCCTCCGTCAATCTGCACTAGAAGACTTGACGGATTTGCCACGGACGGAATCACCACGAAGAGACGATCGGAACAAGTCCGATCACCCTATGGACGGCGGACGGCAGAGCACGACGGAGCACGGCGGCGCTTGGGGCGGCGCACGGCGGTCGGCCGAGAGGGAGGAAAGGGGGCGGTGCCTTTTTGTGTGATGGAGGCTAGGTTTAGTTGTGTAGTGTGTGATTAATTAGCCCTAGATGTAACTAATATAATTATAAGTTAATCATGGGCTTGAACCGGCCCATTGGACTTGGGTCAGGCCCAAGTCCATATGAACATTCGGTTCATTTAAATCACTGCGGTTTCATCATAACTCCGATCGACGATCAAATCGGACCGATCGACTCAGTTTCCAAAACTGAATATTATGATGTGAAAAACAATTTTTCAGATACCTAGTCCAAAATGACAGTTTTGCCCCTCAACAGCGGGAAATCGCAATTTGACCCCTGTTTACTTTTAGGAAGTCGTACTCCCTAAAATCATCCTCAAGTGCTCAACACATTGAGCTCAGTTTCCGTGCGGGAATCATGAATCCAGTACTTGTGTGACCCTCAATGGTTCAGGGATACAGCTAGCCATGGGCCCACAACCATTGTGACTCCGAAATCACAATTTCGGACTTGCCCATCGGATCATGGTAAAGCGTCTAGCAACATCGCCCCATGATCCCCTAGGTATCACTGATAGTGCCTGCAAGAACCAGTTGGTCGTGGTTAGCGTACAGTACGGTCCTTTCAACACATATATCCCGATCAGATCAACGACCATTGGTAAATCGAGAGTCGCTAGAGATCCGATAGCTATGCGTACATCTTGAAGATCGAATAGTGACATCGCGAGTGTAACTAGGTAAACACATTTACCTAAAACACTTCTAGTACTCTGGCCAGATATTTATACACTATTATCTCCTCAGATAGCATAGGATATCCACGCGTTAAAGCGAGCGGTGAATCCTCGACAACGAAGCATCGACTCCTACATGCATCGGGACCTCACCCAATCCTGCCACCTAATGACCCCAAGTGAGTCGGCAAACGGGTCAAAGTGAGACGCCTATCATGTAGAGCCTCAATGAAGTTTCGAGTAGTGATGACTAATCAGTACAACCAAGACCTCGGACTCATCCACTCGACAAATGGTAACCACTTGGAAAGTCCGAACGAGGGTAGTTCGATAGATCACCAGGTCACTATCCATCTGCATGCTCAGAACATCACAATGTTCCCTACCAATGAAACACGGTACTGTGCATCGCAGATACTAGTCTCAAGCTCGGGTGGCCTTATCCTCATTTTGACGGCCCAATCGACTAGGAACGAATTCAGAATACACATTGACTATTAGATGTGTTCCATGATAGCCGTCATACCCACTATCACATCTAACATACACTATGGTGCATTTTAGGTCTTTATCCAACACAATTGTTAACATTATATATTCATAATGAAGATAAAGAATGCCATAAATAAATACGAATATCATATATAAATACTGTCATATACAAGAGTCAATAAACCCACACGCCACAAGTTGGCTAGTTGGGCATCTACTCTAACAATCTCCCACTTGCCCTAAAGCCAACTACTCATCAGACGCAGTCCCATTGTTTCGCGATGTTTTTCAAACAACGGCCCTGGCAAGGGCTTCGTAAGTGGATCAGCAATGTTGTCCGCAGAGGCGACTCTCTCAACTGCTATGTCACCTCTAGCCACAATATCCCGGATTATGTGGTATTTCCTCAGTATATGTTTGGATCTTTGGTGAGACCTAGGCTCCTTTGCTTGCGTAACGGCACCCGTGTTGTCGTGCTGCGATGTACTCAGCCTCAGTGGTTGAATCCGCGATGGTGTCTTGCTTGGAACTCTTCCAAGAGACAGCACCACCATTGAGCATGAATACAAATCCAGAGGTAGACTTCGAATCATCCACGTCACACTGGAAGCTAGAATCAGTGTAGCCTTCCAGTTTCAGTTCACCACCCCCATAGACCATGAACATATTCTTAGTCCTTCTCAAGTACTTAAGAATATCCTTCACAGCCTTCCAATGCAATTGGTCGGGGTTGGCCTGGTAGCGGCTCGTGACACTCAGACATATGCGACATCCGGTCTAGTTGAGATCATGCCATACATAATACTACCTATTGCCGAGGCATATGGCACACGTGCCATGCTCTCTATCTCCTCATCAGTCTTCGGACACATAGACTTAGATAGAGTGACCCCGTGGCACATAGGTAGGTGTCCTCTCTTGGACTCTTCTATAGAGAACCGCTTAAGTATGGTATCGATGTAGGTGGCTTGGGTGAGTTTGAGCATCCGTTTCGATCTATCCCGATAGATCTGTATTCCAAGAATATAGGATGCTTCACCCATGTCCTTCATCGAAAATCTACTAGACAACCATACTTTAGTTGACTGCAGCATTCCTACATCATTCCCAATGAGTAGAATGTCATCAACGTAAAGTACAAGGAATGTCACAGCGCTTTTAACCACCTTCTTATATACACATGGCTCCTCGAGATTCTTGATGAAACCAAATTCCTTAATTTTTTCATCGAATCTCAGGTTCCAACTCCTCGATGCTTGTTTGAGACCGTAGATCGATCTCTGAAGTTTGCATACCTTATGCTCACTTCCCACAGATGTGAAACCCTCAGGCTGCGTCATATAGATCTCTTCCTTAATGTTTCCATTAAGGAACGCAGTTTTCACATCCATTTGCCATATCTCATAGTCGTACCATGCGGCTATGGCCAGTAAGATTCTAATCGACTTGAACATTGCGACTGGTGAAAAGGTTTCATCATAGTCAACACCTTGCCTTTGAGTGTAGCCTTTCGCGACCAGTCGTGCCTTGTAGGTCATTACGTTACCATCAGTCCCAAGTTTCCTCTTGTATACCCATTTACACCCAATAGGAACAATTCCTTCGGGAGGGTTAACAAGAGTCCAAACTTGGTTCGCATGCATTGAGTCAAACTCAGACTGCATTGCTTCAAGCCACAAATTGGAATCAGCATCGGAAATTGCCTCCTTGAAAGTTCTTGGATCAGATCCAACAACTTGATCACCTTGATCATCTTCAAGGAGAAAATCATATCTCTCAGGAGCCCTAGGAACCCTTTCGGATCTCCTAGGTGCGACCATTTCTGGTACTGGCTCTGGAGGCGCAGGAGATTCACTTGGTACCTCAGTTGGTTCTCGAACCTCTTCGAGTTCTACTATTTTTCCCTTTCTATCAAGTAGAAATTCCCTTTCCATAAAGGTGGCATTCTTAGAAACAAACACTTTTGTTTCGTTGGGATAGTAGAAGTAGTATCCAATGGAATTCTTTGGATACCCAACGAAGTAACATAAGATGGATCTCGTATCCAGCTTATCTCCCACTGTCTGCTTCACGTAAGCAGGACATCCCCAAATCCTCATGTATGATTACTTGGGTGGTTCGCCCATCCATATCTCATATGGAGTCTTATCTACTGCTTTGGTGTGGACATTGTTCAACAACATTACCGCCGTTTCGAGCGCATAGACCCAAAACGAGGTAGGAAGTTCAATGAAGCTCATCATAGATCGAACCATGTGCATCAAGGTTCGATTACGACGCTCCGCTACACCATTGAGCTGTGGTGTGGCCGGAGGGGTCAACTGTGAGAGAATCCCATTCTCTTTTAGATAGTCTTGAAATTCAGCACTCAAGTATTCACCACCTCGATCGGATCGAAGTGCTTTAATACTTTTGCCCAATTGATTTTCTACTTCAGCCTTGAATTCTTTGAACCTTTCAAAGGATTCAGACTTGTGCTTCATTAAGTACAAGTACCCATACCTAGAGTAATCATCGGTAAAGGTGATGAAGTATGTGTGATCGTACTTAGTACCAATACTAAGTGGGCCACACACATCAGTATGGATCAAATCCAATAGGCCTTGGGTACGTTCAGGCTTGCCCTTGAAGGGTTGTTTAGTCATCCTTCCCTTGAGACAAGACTCACAAGTCGGTAGGGAGTTAATGTCTGACAGATCAAACATGTCACTCCTAACTAACTGTTCATCCTACTTAGAGAAATATGACCTAGCCTAGCGTGCCAAAGTTGTGCTGGGTTCAAGCTATCGTATTTCCTTTTAATAGTTGTTGTATGTGTTTCCACATCGCGAGTTGGAACTGGTTTTAATTTTAAGGTGTATAGATCGTTTTCGCGTTCCCCAATTCCAATTAAACATTCATTCTTGTATATATTGCATTAATAGTTGTTGTATGTGTTTCCACATCGCGAGTTGGAACTGGTTTTAATTTTAAGGTGTATAGATCGTTTTCGCGTTCCCCAATTCCAATTAAACATTCATTCTTGTATATATTGCAAATCGAATTAGCAAAAACACAAGAATATCCATCACTATCAAGCATAGAAACAGAAATAATGTTCTTTATCAATTCGGGAACAAATAAAACATCCTTCAATAACAACTTAAAATTTGACGATAGAAATAAATAGACATCCCCAATAGCTACTGCAGCAACTCTTGCTCCATTGCCCAGCCTCAAGTGGGTCTCACCCTCTCTAAGACGTCGGCTTCTTGTCATCACCTGCAAATCATTGCAGATATGAGATCCACATCCGGTATCAAGTACCCAAGAAGTCGAATTAAGAGACATATTTATTTCGATATAGAACATACCTTTCGCAGTTCACAACTGCTCGAGGTACTCCTTGCAGTTCCTCCTCCAATGCCCAGGCTTGTGGCAGTGGTGGCAAACATCCTCGGACTTGTTTGGCTTGGAAGCTTTTGCCTTTGACTTCTTAGTGGGCTTTTCCTCCTTCGCAGGGGCAGAACGCTTCTTACCCTTGCGTCCGGGCCCCTTCTTCGCAGAGGAAGAAGAGCCCATAAGGAGGACGGGCTTGTCCTTCTTTATGGTTCCCTCAAACACGACCAGCATGTTAACCACCTCTTCAAGGGTGGCTGCCAGGTTGTTCATGTTGAAGTTGACCACAAAGGGGTCGAATGCAGCGGGTAGTGAGAGGAGAAGCACATCCACAGACAGCTCGTGTGGAAGTGTGATATCAAGGCCCGCCAGCTTTTCAACGAGCCCAATCATACGAACTCCATGCTCGCGGACCGAAGTCCCATCGCGCATGCGGCTCGTCATAAGCTCCTTGACAGCGGTGAACCTCTCATGTCGAGAGTTATCCCCATACAGTTCTTTGAGATGAAAGAGTATTCAGCAGCATACTTTGTCTTCTCAAAGCACCGTTGCATTTCGTTGGACATCGATGCCATCACATAGCATCGAGTCTTAAGCTCGTCGTCCCATCATTGTTGAAGCGTAACCAGCTCCTCAGGGCTGATATCGGCAGGGGCTTCCTTCGGAGGGCTCTTCTCTATCGTATAAAGAAGTTTCTCCGAAGCCAACACAATGTTGAGGTTTCGAAGCCAGTCTTGGTAGTTCAGACCGGTGAACTTGTGGCTATCCAGTATAGCAGCGAGTGGGTTTTTGATCGAAGACATTTTGTAAGCAGTTATACTGAAAAGAAAACAGACATGCATCACTAACTATATATGAAAAACGCTAAGACATAAAACATGGTCGTTTAGTTTTATGAATTACCCTCCCACTATTTTAACGATTTCACCACCCTCTAATGAAATCGAGAAAGCAAGTTTCCTTAGTGGGTACACAGAGTCCAATCAAGCGATCATGGTCCCGAATAATATCAGCCAACCATGATCCTCAAAAGGTAGAGCCCAATTGCAACCGGTGCAACCTCCATGTATTTACCTCACGTCCAGTAAGGGCCCAATAATATGACGACGATTACTATCACGTGTCAAGATGACCCATCAATGTTGAGTACGTGAAGGACGGTCCCCTTAACGTCCCCAATAATATGAGCCAACGTTAAAGGGAGTTCCAACC
>KQ990195.1:33195-43607 GCA_001598015.1 Dorcoceras hygrometricum
AGCATTTGCGAGAGAGGCGCGCGGCGCAGCGGCGGCCGAGGTGTCAAGCGGCGCCAAGCGTCGCCCTCCTCTCTCGACCACTGCGCGCAGCGGCGCCCGATCAACGAAGCAGCGGCGTGCGCGCGTTCGTCCGGCCACCATGCACAAGTCGCGCGGCCAGCGCGCGACGTTAGAGTCTCCATCGCGCGACCAGCGCGCGATGGTGTCGCGCGCGCCACAGCGCGCGCGCGACGTGGTGGTCGCCGCCGCGCAAGGCGGCGGCCCGGCGACTCGATTCTTCGATTTTCGTTTTTCCCGATCTGAAATTCAAGACGTTAGATACAACAAGGCATAATTCGTATGATCAGATCCGGGAAACACTGGCTCTGATACCACTGTTGTGGATCCGGATCCGCCCCCCGGTCAGGCAGCGGAAGAACAAAAAATGGAACCGGGAGGCGATCAATACGAAAATCAAATCTACATTCTACGACATTCATAGGATGTTTAGCGTGTTACCTCGCTGGCACTTGTGCCTGGCTCCAACCGGTGTTTCAAGAACCCGGTGCTTCTCGGTAGATTGCGGTAGATACGCCAATCCGGTCCACGACTGGATCCGAGATTCCTTCGTCAGACTGCACTAGAAGTCCTGACGAGATCAGCACGATCGGATTCTCCTCGAAAAACTAGGCCGGAACAAATTCCGGCGAAGTTGGCGGCGGCGGCGGCGGCGCACGGCGGCGGCGGCGGCGAGAGAAGGGAGAAGAGAGGGGCGGCTGATTTTAGGGTTAGGTTATAGTCTTGTATATTGAGTTGTTAATTAATGAAGCCATTAAGTCTAAATATATAGACTTAAAGATGGACTTGGGCCGGTCCAACGGGCCCGGGTCCAAATGACGATATCTATCGCTGTGACTTCATCGTAACTCCGATCTCCGATCAGATCGGACCGATCGACTCAGTTTCCAAAACTGAATGTTATGATGTGAAAAACAATTTTTCAGATCATCAAACCCTAAATAGCAAAATGACCGTTTTGCCCCTCAACAGATTCAAACCCCGGTTTGACCCCTGTTGACCTTTAGGAAGTCATACTTCCCGAAATCCTCTTCTCGTGCTCAACACATTGAGCTGAGTATCCGTGTGGGAATTTCGAATCCAGTACTTGTGTGACCCTCAATGGTTCAGGGATACAGCTAGCCGTGGGCCCACAACCATTGTGACTCCGGAATCACAATTCCGGACCTGCTCAACGGATCATGGTAAAGCGTCTAGCAACATCGCCCCATGATCCCCTAGGTATCACTGATAGTGCCTGCAAGAACCAGTCGGTCGTGGTTAGCGTACTGTACGGTCCTTTCAATCCATATATCCCGATCAGATCAACGACCATTGGTAAATCGAGAGTCGCTAGAGATCCGATAGCTATGCATACATCTTGGAGATCGAATAGTGACATCACGAGTGTAACTAGGCAAACACATTTACCTAAAATACTTGTAGTACTCTGGCCAGAGATTTGCACACTATTATCCCCTCAGATAGCATAGGATATCCACGCATATCTGCGAGCAGTGAATCCTCGACAACGATGCATCGACTCCTACATGCATCGGGGTCTCACCCAATCACGACGCCTGGTGACCCCAAGTGAGTCGGCAAACGGGTCAAAGTGAGACGCCTATCATGTAGAGTCTCAATGACGTTTCGAGTCGTGAGTACTAATCAGTACAACCAAGACCTCGGACTTATCCACTCGACAAATGGTAACCACTTGGAAAGTCCGAAGGAGGGTAGTTCGATAGATCACCAGATCACTATCTATCTGCATGCTCAGAACATCACAATGTTCCCTACCAATGAAACATGGTACTTCGCATCGCAGATACTAGTCTCGAACTCGGGCGGCCTTATCCTCATTTTGACGGCCCAATCGACTAAGAACATGTTCAGAATACACAGCGACTATTAGATGTGTTTCATGATAGCCGTCATACCCACTATCACATCTAACATACGCTTTAGTGTATTCTAGGTCTTTACTCAACACAATTGTAAATCATTACACACATAATGAAAGTAAAGAATGCCATATAAAAGAATGCGAATATCATATATAAAGATCGTTTGTACAAGAGTCAATAAAACCCACACGCCACAAGTTGGCTAGTTGGGCATCTACTCTAACAAGAAGTCCCTCAAATCTGGCCTCATCTATCACTCACATCTGCCAACGCTAACTCAGATCCGATCTCCAAACAAACATGTGTTTCTGATACCAAAACGACGTCGCTCTTACTTATCAAAACAACGTAGCATCGGAGTCCGTTCTCGCAACAGATCCCGCTAACGCTCCTCAGATCTTGATCACATCTGACTTATACAAAACAACGTAGCATCGGACGTCCGTTCTCGCAACAGATCCCGCTAACGCTCCTCAGATCTTGATCACATCTGAAATCTCCAAACCGCACCGGTCTACACAGTACCGTTGACCAACGTTGACATCTGAACAACTCTGGACCACTGACCAACGCTGACTTCCTCGAGTAGATGCTCACATCTGCTCACGCCCGATAAGCAGATTTCATTCACTAGCGTCAAGTCTGAATACGCAATACGACGTAGCATTCGCTTGCAACGTGATGTCTAACTAGCACCCAAACGACGGTGTTCACTCCCTACTCGCGACAATTCAAGCAAACACGCGAGGGACAGATCTGAACATCCAGATCTCGCTCAAAACTGAAATTCTGAAAAATCACCAAGTCTTCAAAGCTGAAAACCCGATAGTCAATAACTCAATTAACAAATCCTTCCTCAAATCTGATTAGTCTGTAAATCATACTTAACCATTTCTAGTCCTCACATTCTAAGTTGATTATTTGCCTCCAATCACTCTTGAAACCATTAATTGAGAATAAAAATGCGTCAAATTTAGAGATAGGGGTGAGTACTACACGAGCTCGTAAATCAAGTACAGAACGAGCCTTGTCTACGAAGCAGAGATTTTAGAAAGAGAGTCGGAACCAGCAGCCAATATTTAATAGCATAGAGATTGTGTTTGAGGATATCTGTCGCATATATTTTACGTATTATTCCAAATGATTATGATGAATTATATCATATTATTGAATTTGACTTGATTGTGTGACAGATGCACTGCAATGAATCTCTTGAAAAGAATGCAATGTTGGAAATAGTTTGGATATTCTGATCAAAGAGATTTTATGACGCAGTTTCTCATTTGTAAATAATATTTCCAACATTGAGGAGGAAAATAGAAGCTAAAAGGAATTTATGAGAATATATTTATTTGATATCAAATATTATAATGTGAACAAGAAGTTCATCGTGTGATTCTCGAAATTATAATTTTTGATCTTGTGTATAAGATTGCTAATAATATTTAGCTTCATTGATATTCAAGCTGAAAATATATACAGTTTGTCTAAAGCGACGAATACCCCCTTAAAAGAAAATATTGTGAATATTCAAAGATCACAAAATAATGGAGACTGGTTGTTCTAAAATAAAACGATGTCCTGCAGGACCTTATATTACTTGCAAGTAAATGTGAAAACACGCTATAAGCATGAAGACCAACAATTCAATCAATCCAATTTGAATAGTGTTATTCATGAAGAATAACAAGATAGTCAAAGAGAGATTCAACAAATTATTCTTTTTATCTCATATTTGTGATATATGATTATTGACACTTCATAGTTCTAAGTATGGCTTTGAAATTATGCAATTATAGTGTCAAGATCTATTTTTCTAGATGTTGTCAACAATGAATGATTGACAAATCATGTTTGACTATATGAGCAGCTTTAACAAAGTTTCAAAAAATACTCGAAGTCGATTACGAGAAAATTTTGTGTACTTGTCATGAGTGTGTTGACTTGACATTGATTTATGATATAGAATATTCCAGGAAGATTTGATCTATGAAATATCTCACGACCGTGAAGATAAAGAAAAAATATTTGATTTTAAAGTACCGGTATACATAATTCATGCATCATCATATTTCAAAAGTACGTTATGAGATCATATATACGTACAGAGATTAGCAACAACATAAGATAATTTGATCGATCTTATTAAAAAGGTTTTAGGTTCATCAATTTTTGATGAATTAGCATACCAGATCTGAAGGTGGCTGCTTAAAGATTACAAGTGATGGTTGCAACAGGGGGAATTAATCCCAACTGTACTATTTTTTCTTATTCATGTTTTTCCCATGTGATTTTTATGAAAAGGTTTTATGAGGCAGTTTAGTAGCAACAAGAAATGTCGTACTCTTTTTCCTTCGTTAGGATTTTGTCTCATTGGGTTTTTCCTATAAGGTTTTAACGAGGCGCATCAATTATCGGGAATACAACCAAAGAAAGATTATTGTACTTTTTTTCCTTCACCCAGGTTTTACCCACTGGGTTTTCCTGTCAAGGTTTTAACGAGGCATCACATGAGCCCGATGAATTTTCCAATGATCCATTTTGCAAATGAAAATTTTTTACGAATCGGTTGTTGTACAAATAATCATCTAAGGGGGAGTGTGTTATGAAATAATATATTTGTAGATGATTATTTTTATCTAGATAGATTTAACAGATTTATTATCAAGCTATTATATAAAGATAATATTTTCAAAATTTATATTTCTCTTATTCTCTCCTATAAATAGAAACAATGATTTCAATGAAGACTGTACCTGAGTATTGCCTCTATGAATTCTCTCTACTCGTTCTTTATTAATCTCTATATTTATTTATGATTTATAAAGAACCGCAAGATATTATTATTATTCTTATTATTTACGCAAGGACTATCAAACAAATAAGAAAAATTTTGAACTTGTACATACGCATTACCGTAAATAACAATGATAAAAACTGAAACAGGAACTTGGTAGCTCCAAGTGTCCTTCGAATTTGAAACTACAACGTACAACAGATCTACAGTCTCATCCAATATAATACCATAACTACAAATGGCAAGAAAACGTATACAAGCAGTCGACAGGTACAAAAAACTTGGAGGGGACAGACACTTATCTAACGCTTATTACAACTTACATATAATGCATCTCATTAATATATAGTTCCTAAGTAGAGTAGAGAACAACAATTCCAAAATTTACTCATAACTCGGCCGAGTCCTTCCTCATTTCTGCTCCAAGATCTCCAGCAGCTTGAGAAACCCTCTCCTTAGCTGCTGCATATTTTTCCTTGGCTAGTTCGGAAGTCGAATCCTTGGCGGACTCATAAGCTTCGTGAGCCTTCGACTTCGCATCCTCATACGCATACGACGCCTTATCTCTACCATGCGACATGCCATCGCTCATCGTTTCTTTGGCCTCACTAGCCTTTTCTGTGACCATCTGTATGGTGTCGCCCACCTTATCCGACGCAATGCTGTATGCATCAGATTTTTTATCTTCCACTGCCTCTTTTGCGTCTGCGGCCATGCCAGAGGCTCGATCCGAAGCAAAGGCACGAGCATTGGATGCTTTATCCTGTGCCCATTCCTTGGCATCAGAGGCCATGTCCGATGCAGCGTTCATTGCTCGGCCTGTTCGATCCGAAGCGTATCCATATGCGTCATGCGCTCTGTCCTTCACCCTCTCCCGAGCATCCTCTCCCATATTCGAAGCAAGATCATAGGCATCACGCGCCTTTTCTGTCGCTACATCCGAAGCACGGTCCATCGCCCAACCAACCGTATCGGATGCGTGCGAGTAGGCGTCGAACGCTTTATTTTTTGCTTCGCCTGCCATTTCGGAAGCCCTGTCCATTGATTCACTAGCCCGATCGGAGACGGATTCATAGGCATCACCAGCCTTTTCCTTGCCCATTTGTTTCGCGTTCGAAGCCATTTCAGAGGCCTTATACATGGCTTCACTAGCCTTCTCAGAAGCGTAATTCTTGGCATCACCTAGTTTCTCAGTCGTTTGATCGGCCATATCGTTGGCCTTCGACGAAGCATACCTCGATGTTTCTGCAAAGAAACGCATTAATCTAATGAATCAAGAACATTGACATAAGTTAGTTAAAAGTGGAAAATATCATCCTATAATTTTACCATATGCAGCAGAATTCATAGTGTCCGTAGATTTCGATGCGGCACCCTTCGCTTTCTCCATAAACTTCTGCGCTGCTTCTTTCGCACTCTCTGAATTCAATCCAAGTCCCCTAATTTAAGTAGAATTTTGAGTTCAATAGTTTTCTCCTTTTCTCCCTTATTTTTTACCCCATCAATATGCATGTATTAATCAGAGGATACATTTACAAGTCACTTTTTGTAAATAAATTCTTTCTCTCGTATACTGTACAATAATCTAAGATATAAATGTATAAATTATTACAGAAATGATCATATAAAACAATCAAAGCAGATGACAATTAATCAAATAAACCGTCAGAAAGAAAACATCAAATAAATCAAATTACTCGGATAACTTGCTCAAAGTCCAATCGGCCCAATAGCCAGTTCTCTCTTTGGCCTCCTGCATGGCCTCAGACGCCGCCTTCCCCGCCTCTTGCCCCCGCAGCTTCACGCTTTCGGCGGCCACATTGGCTCTCTCAGCCGCCTGCTCACCCCAGCACCACCCCACCGACGCCATCGCCGCCAGGCACAGCACCAACAACGCCATTTTCTTCAACTCCATGGCCAATAATAGTGGAAAAACGTCGATCAAATCACTCAATATCCTTTCAAAATAAATTCAAGAAACTGGTATAAAAAATACGTACAGACTTAGGCGGTTTAGGGTGTGGATGAAGCAGTTTAAATATAGTAATTGTGTGCCGGTGACACGTCGCGCTCTGCATGGGTACGAGGATTCATGGCTGGTCGCCACGTAGCTGGTCTCTGTCTTTTATTTATACTTTGTAGGTAAACCAGCCGTTGAGCGAGTTTTGCTCCGGGCCAAATGTCCTCCTGAATATTACACTTTTAAAACTAATAATCCACAATTAACAAAAATATATTTCTTATATCATTGCACACTTCATGTTATTCGTTAGTTTACCGGTCGCCTAATGTATCTATTATTCTTTAAAATGAATAGTTGTACTGAATAATATTAGATTAAATCTATTAAAAAAATAAATTCTTTTTCCACAAGGAGAAAATAATTTATAATGGACTTTGTTTTATATAGACTGTAATGCCTGTGATAGGGTGTGAATATTTAATCTAATTCTAGTAATACTAGGGACACTGTAGTGATAGAGTGTGAAAATTTAATACAATTCTAGCAATACTAGGCACACGATGCCAGAGTAAATTTTGATTAAATAAGAAATTGAATTGATAATTTTCAAGTGATTTTGGTTTTTATATAATATTGTTCTAATAAATGTATTAATTGTTTTTTTTCCCGATTTAATGATATAGTTATGTTAGTATCGAGAAAGCGATATAAGGATCGGTAAGGATCTAAAACAACATATTTCGATCTTTTAAAATCGGTTTAAAAAATTAACACAGCAGAAAAGGGGAGGAGAGATCACGTCTAAGCTGGATTTAGCACGGAGCAGCGCTCCGAGCTGTTACCAGATCACGTGTGATCTGATCTGTTAAAAGTGAGCTCCAATAGCTTAATGTTCTTGAAAGGTTTGTACACCGAGAAGTAGATAAGGTAAGATATAAAATCATACGGAAACAACCTGAACTACCCTCTGTAAATCGAAAGCTATTTAAGTATGTTTAAAGATATGTATGCGATGCAATGCAGAAAACAAAAAGAATATACGCTGCAATTTTTTTATGAAAGTTCGGAGCTGAATCTCCTACGTCTCCCCTTCTTCCACACAGGAAGGATCCACTAGAAGATTTGATCTTACACCTCGTGTACTGATCCGATCTAACAGCCCTCAAATTGCAAGAACTCCTAGCCACAAATGCACACCAGCTCGCAGTGTGTATGTCTAACTAACACTTCTCTTACGTCTCAGTGAGAAAGACTACAACATGAACATATTTAATATCTCTGTTTAAAGACTTCAAGGAAAGTGGTTTTGTTTGTGATTTTGATTTACTCAACTAATCTAATCAGCTCTCTCTCATATATGTGAGTGAATCGTGTGTGAGAATTATACAGTGTAAGCTCACTCTCAAATATATTCTCACACACTGGGAAGTGCTTCTCTCTAAGTTGGTATCTCGATGTCTTCCAGATTTGTGTTGTCGAATATGAATATCTCATTAAAGCTCTAGGCCTGTGCATCAGCTCACACTTGGGAACTGGACCAGCTTGCACATCAGCTGCCACCTGAATGTGCAAACTCTCGACTTTGCATTGCTCTCTGTTTTGTGTTGTGCATCGCAATCTATCTTGTTTTGCACTCTACTCTTGTGGACACACACTTCACTTCTCATATGTATTCTGTTCATCGTCTCTTGCTGTATATAAAGCCTCTGATCTGATATATCTTGGACACAAAGTTATAGCCGTTGAAAAAGGCTTCTGTAAAGTTCTGACATAGTTGTATCTTGTGTCATTTATCATTAAATGCTTTGCAGCCATTGCTGACTTAAAACATGTGAACATTGTACCTGATGTAGACAGGACAAACAAATCAGTTTGAACTAGATTAATCCAATCCTCGCATAGCTTATGTTCAAACTGCTTTGTTCGTCTGATAGCTTCTGCTTATCTGTTTTCTGATCTGCTTGCATTAAACTGTTCTTTCTGCTCTTGAACTGATCTGCACTTGTTTTTGTTCTGTACCAGCTTGGGCGTTATCGACAAATTATGCATCAAGCTGGTTTTCTCAGCTGGTCTCTGAGCTGGTCTATTATTTGATTATGTGTACTTGCTTGTGATTTTCCTCCACATCCAAGAGTTTGTGATCGATCCTCTAGTATATCCTCAGAATTTAAGGTTCCTCCTTGATCTCTATGACTGAATGTATCTAACAGCATGTGATTCTCTACACTTGACAAATCTTGCACAAGTGATTATATCCCTTCTTCTTTGGATCATCTAATCTCATTTGTTCTTCATCTGATCTGATTCTGCGCTTGAATACTGAACCGCTAAACTCCTGAGGTGAACTGATTATAGTTACGCTCTGTGCTGAACTGAACCTCTTGCTCCAAGCTGGTGAACCAGCTTGGGTCCTCTTAATCTTCTCTTGGTTCGATGCTATCAGCTCGCATTCATCTGCTACAGTACTAATTCGGTTCGCTGCTGAGCTGCTATAGTACTCTGTTTTACACTGTACCAGATTATGACTAAATTAATCAAACCAACTTGCGACTGAGCTGATTCATCTTTGACGGGCTGCACATCGATCCTAAATCTTTAGTAAAATAACAACAAATTTTGTGTTAATCAAAATTAATACTGATTTGTAAACATAGATTCAACAAGTTAATTTATTATTGAATTAATATTTCGTGAACTAATTTTTAGACTTAAACTTTTTCGATTCTAAAATAAATTAAATTTACGTATGAGCTGAAGTTGTGCTTTTGTTTTTCCATACAGAATTTTCTGATTGCATTACTTTCATGTTTTAGTGGCTGCATATTTGTGGTCGGATTCAGAAATTTTCATTAAAACAATTAGTCAATTATGATTGATAAAGATAAACTTTTGTCTTGGAGCGTGTGCACAACTTCTATTTATTAGTTTATCTTCTACATTTTGCTTACGTATATGAATCATTTTTATGTTAATTTACTTTTTAATGTTTTCCGATTAAATATTCAAAAATTTAGATAAAATAAAAATATTTAATAAATTAATTTAAAAGATATAATATATCATAGTTATAAATTTATAAATGATGTTACATTTAAAATCTAAATTTTAGTGATAAAAAATGAAATGAGCTCAGACCTACCTTTTAATATTAGAACAGAAGAAAATTTCCTAGCCAACTCTTTTAACCCTTGCATTATTTGCATCATTCGAACAATCTATATTTTCGGTTGTTGTAAATGTCTGAGTATTGTTTATTCAGCCTATGTCAGGCCTCGTGCTCAAAACAGATAAACACATGCGGAAGCTATCAAAAAGTGGGTAAAATTTTCGCTTTTAGGCCCGACGGTTTTAAACGTATAATTTAAAATACAATAATACTTAAAATAAGTTTCCCAAATCATAAAACATTCAAACTTCAAACATGTATCATATTCCCCTACGGGTACAACCACAAAGCGCAGGGCATCCCCCTGGCTAACTGATACATATACAGATAAACACATGCGGAAGCTATCAAAAAGTGGGTAAAATTTTCGCTTTTAGGCCCGACGGTTTTAAACGTATAATTTAAAATACAATAATACTTAAAATAAGTTTCCCAAATCATAAAACATTCAACAACAAAACATACATACTTCAAACATGTATCATATTCCCCTACGGGTACAACCACAAAGCGCAGGGCATTCCCCTGGCTAACTGATACATA
>KQ990195.1:70745-84183 GCA_001598015.1 Dorcoceras hygrometricum
CGTATTATGCGGGAAACGTGCGCACGATCTCACCCACGTCTCGACAGAACGTGCCAACGAGACGGCTCATCTGCCCAGCCCCTCTATAAATACCCCCAGGTTTGTTCTCTTAAAGGGATTTCACTTTCGATTGCACTCTCTCACACACTGCTTATATTCCTCTCATTTTACTCTCTTGCACGGCTGACTTAAGCATCGGAGGGGCTTCGCCGGACACATCTCCGGCGCCCTCTCACAAGTGTTCGTTGGTTGCAGGAATACACTCACCTTCTCCTATCCCCGACGCCCGACGTGCCTGAGGTCCTCGACGTGGTAACAGTTCGTCGGCTGAACTATTTGGCTACATCAATATTGTATGAAATAATAAGATATTAAAAGATGACTACACCGTAAAATAAAGAAATAAATATTTCAAATTCAAATCAAACCACTAAACATGTTTGAGCCCAAGAATTTGATAATTTTGAATATAAAGCGAATATTTTCGAACCAACTCTCGAATTGTTTGTACCACTAGCTATTAACACTTAACTAAACATTATATTCAACATCAACTCTATTACTATGCCAAACGACTCTTAGCATCAACTACTTTTGGAAAAAGAATCTCTTGATAGATGTTGGAAAAACATGTAAAATTTTGTAACTTTTTGCCACGGGATCATTTCAAGAAAAAAAGGGAAATTGAACTTATTTTATTTAACTCGGATATACAAGTTCTGTTCAAATACTGAATACCAGGGAATCGATGCCATCTCGGTACTATGGATACGATCACTCTTTCAAGGCAGCTATAAAGACAACAAATGGTCTAAGTTGTCTGAATTACGTGAAATTAATCCAAATATTCCCCATCGAAATGTAATTCTTAGAATGTTATCGAAACTGTTATATAAAAAAAAGAATGCGGAAAAATACATAAATATATATATATACTAAACCTTATACGTAGATATGGATTGTCGTTTGATGAACTTTTAGATGCATTTTGTGAGAAATTATACATGTGATAAATAATATATTAGACACGAGAAATTACATGGTTAGGCAATTTGGGCTATGTTCATAGGAAAGAGAGAGCAAGATTTATACTATGGAGAAAATTTGAACTTTTGAGATAACTTTGTTGGACATATTTTATCTTAAATTATCAAAATGAAGTTCGAAGTACATAGAAGACTCTCAAATGAAGGTTGAGCATTGGTCGGCAGTCATTGGGCCGGAGAAGGTGGCCGCTGGATTGTATTTTTTGGCTAGAGTTTGATTTCAAAATTAGGGTTTTTGGGGATCAATTTTGAAAATTAGGATTTCAAAAAATTTTGGGGGTTGCTTTGCAATTTTGAGTTTTTTCAATAAATGAAGGTCATGTTTCATTGAAGCAATATTTTGAAATTTCGGAATTTGGTCAATTTGAACTTTAGAAATTTTATCTTCCAAATTTTTGAACATTTTCTTGTTAAGCATATTTTAGATATGATATTATGCTAAATCTCCAAGGGAGATGCATGTAATTAAATATATTATATTTGTTTTTATTTATATGCAAATAATGATAGCTTCTTCATTATCAATGTCCTGACAAAAAAAATATAGAAATAAAATTCTGGCTTGTAATGTCATGCAACGAACTGAAAAGCTGTAAAAACTAATGATGTATTTTTAAGAGACAAAAGAGTATATTTTATATTCAGATGCACTATTTGAAAGTTATTGGTTACGGTAATTGAGACTATGCTGGCTGAATGGTCCAAAAAACTACACTTCTAGGTATGTTTTCTTGCTCGTTGGTTGGATTGTATTTTGGGAAAGTGTAAAGTAATCTTTGACGGCAAATCACTATGGAACTTGACTTCGTATCTTGATTTGAGGTCACCATCATATGATATATGGATGAAGAGTTTAAATCCGGGCTTAAAGTCATGTATTTTATTTCTTGGTCATTGAGGATCTAAAACAATAAAAGTGTGAGTTGAATCAAATACATCAATATCACATACTTAACCATAAGAAAACATGTTAAGATAAGAAAATGATCATTCAACATACTCGAACTAAATTAATGATTGTTGATCCTTTAACTAAGTGCATGTCACTGCAAAATATTAAGGATGATGTAGAAAGAAGGAGCTTCGTTTCCTTATATTATTATTATTGTAAAACTAATTCAATTATTAATGAAATTCTATCATGATATTTCTCATGCTTGTCTTGTATACATTCATTGAAATATCACAAGTTGGGCACTGAATAAATATTAGTCTTATTCATTAATTCATTAAGTTATATCTGTTGAGAAATATATGTATCATGATATATGGAACAAGATACCATTTATGTCCATGATTCGTCTACTTTTCTTACTCATTTGTGATTATGAGAGACAATGTGCCAAGTGGAGATCGTTGGAATATTTTATTTAATTTATCAAAATATTTTCTCATTAACTGACACATATAAAGTAGTTATGGTTTGATCATATACAATTCTTATCTTTATTAAGTGGATAATGCATAATCTATCAAAATTTCAACCTGAACCACAATAGCAAAATATTACCTTATCAAGATACACAATCTTGATTCCTTTGTTGATAGAAAAATTTTCCAAAGATTGTTGATCGTTCAAGTGTCGTTTAAAGTTCCACATCAATTTTATGGTTTGAGGTAACACTTGATCTATTTTCCTCATTCAATATTATGTATTTAGTTAAACATTATTTAGATTCTTGCGAACTTTTCACTCACTCAAATTTTCCCCTATCCCAGACATTAAGCACCTGATTATGGATGATAATGGGACGAGGCGAGGTCGGTTTTATCATTACTATCCCGACCTCCAAATAGATAAGGGATCCCCATCCCCATCCCCGTGATGATCGGTATAGGGACGGGGATCCCTAAATACTTCTAATATATCACATATTATTTATTTACTATTACACACACACACACACACACACACACACATACACACATATATATATATATATATATATATATATATATATATATATATATATATATATATATATATATATATATATATATATATATATATATATATATATATATATATATATATATATATATATATATATATATATATATATATATATATATATATATATATATATATATATATATATATATATATATATATATATATATATATATATATATATATATATATATATATATATATATATATATATATATATATATATATATATATATATATATATATATATATATATATATATATATATATATATATATATATATATATATATATATATATATATATATATATATATATATATATATATATATATATATATATATATATATATATATATATATATATATATATATATATATATATATATATATATATATATATATATATATATATATATATATATATATATATATATATATATATATATATATATATATATATATATATATATATATATATATATATATATATATATATATATATATATATATATATATATATATATATATATATATATATATATATATATAT
Source organism: Dorcoceras hygrometricum (assembly GCA_001598015.1). Taxonomy (NCBI): domain Eukaryota; kingdom Viridiplantae; phylum Streptophyta; class Magnoliopsida; order Lamiales; family Gesneriaceae; genus Dorcoceras; species Dorcoceras hygrometricum. The sequence continues at coordinate 74,295 of KQ990195.1, forward strand.
ATATATATATATATATATATATATATATATATATATATATATATATATATATATATATATATATATATATATATATATATATATATATATATATATATATATATATATATATATATATATATATATATATATATATATATATATATATATATATATTGTTTTATTAAATGCATTTCGTGAATCGCTTAACGGACCTATTCGTATTACTTCACAGTTATTTATTATATAAGATTTTCATTGACAACTGCTTTTTACAAGTATTTATATATATTCCAATGTAACAAAGGAAACTAAAAGTTATGGGCCTCGGCCCATGAAACAATTGTTGCAACACCAAAAGATTTATTTCAGTGGGCTCACTGATACTATGTTGTAAATGGGCTCGATCTCAAGATAGCTGAGAAATTAGTTCCAAAACTGAGAATCTTTATTTAATATCGCAATATCTCCATGTTAAATAAAATATCTTCCTTAAATTACTACACTTTATTGTCCATAAACGCAAGGCACAATATCCTTCGTTATTGGATATGGCAATACTCGTCTTCATTCAATATGGCATATCATGCAATATCAATTGAGGTTTTATGATTGACAGGTTAAGTCATTCTAAGTTATATAATAAGATGGAAGTACATAGAATCGTGCAATTCAATATTATATGAGAAAAGATAGTTAAATTAGTTAATGGAAAACAATGGCCAATTAATGATGTATATAATCCGTTTATGAATAAATTTGATACATAAGATAAACTGTTTGCAAGATAAAATGAATTGCAGATAACATTGGCCACAGAGATACTATACCCACCCTGACAAGTAAATAAATGGGTAAGCTCAATTATCAATACTTTAGCGTTAGATTCCATAAATAATTTGAAAAATGAAAAAAAAAATTATAAAAATGAAATAGCAAATCTGAAGACCAGCGGGTCTACCACAAGTTTGGCTGGAAAAAGACAGATTCCATACTAAGACAAGTACAGTAAAACGATAAACGGCAGAATGGTTTGAAATTCGTACGAATAATATCTTCCTAGACATCTGAGAGCAAGTGGTCTACAGTCTTACGTACATGATATTATTTGAAGAAGGATCTAACGAAGATATGACCTTAAAAACGTTATCTCTATCTTTAGCTAGAGTACATTACCTTGATATGAAACTTGACAGTGATATGGATCTGGAAAGAAAATATTATAAGACGATAATGAGGTCTTTAGAGAATGTAGAAATTGAAAATGCTGGCTGGGGTGCATTACCTTATATGACAACACTAGCGTCTCATCGATATTTTGGTAAGGGAACTTTACCGGATTCAATGTGCTTGAGGTCTTGGACAAGAATTTCGTAGTGTCTTTTTACTTCATCAATGGATTTCCCGACAACGTGGGCTATATTCTGCCAACGATCGGGGGTATCCTTGTCATAGGCAGCTAGAGCCTTCTCGAATTGCTTGTTTTGCGTCTTTGTCCAGGAAGATGAATTTGATGCCATTAACTCTTTATAATTTCTTTTGTTTTTTTTTTGAAGGAAAACAAAAGAGAACTTGTTGGAGGGTAACTCTGAGAGTGATTCAATGAATAATTTTGCAAGGTTTGTAGTGAAAGAAGGGGGAAAGTTTTATATGAGTATAAGTCGGTGGATAGATGCATGCATATTATGGTGGTGATATTTACCTTCAGTTGCCCTTATAAATAGGAGATAAAGGAAGATGGGTTGGGCCAGCCAGAGAATATATCTTCTTACAACGACAGAATAAGGAGTGACTCTTCCATGTTAAATACCACATGGTACACGTAGGATTTATTTATTGAATTATATGTTTATATATATACGTGTGTGCGCGCGCACGTGTGTGTGTGTGTATTGGAGAACTTTTTGGTGCCAAACATGTTCGCGACGAGATGATCAACCGATCAGCTTGTGTGTTATCATATCAACCATCAGTTAACAAACCTACTGCATTAGATACACCAAAAAATGTCCAGCGATCATCTTGAAATGTCTTAGGATCATTTAATATATCAGGCAACATCCAACATAATCGGCTGATAAGCAGCCATGTTTGGCATTTAGCATTACCCGCCTTTGAAGTTTATTTCATGGAAAATTTAAACAGTTATAACTATATCAAAAGTCACCACTCATCTGCTGCTAAAAAACTATGCATTTATAAGATAAATGTAAATTTTTAAAATTAATTTATGAAAAAAATATATTTTAAATTTATGTAGACTCTCATATTACGTGCGCACAGACGTGTGTCGCTAGCACTAGATTATTGAGCGAGAGCCTGAAAGGTTAGGTATATTAATGTATGTAAACGGTGCATTTAGAACCAAATGATTGATGAGAGTATGTATGTATTCTTCTTCAGTGTCAAATTCATTAAATGTTGAAATAACGTCGTAAGGGGCATAAAAACGTTTGGTTCACGCTTTAAATAATGCTGATATCGATATGTGAAGTGTGAATGCTACACATACATAACACATACATAACACATACATCGTTGTTTAGTAAAACAAACAACACACATATATCGTTCTTTAAGAGATCAATGTTTATATAATGTTAAAAAACACAGTATAGCGTTTAAAAGAGGGGTTGAATAAATTTTTTGAAATATTTTAGTGTTTTAAAAGATTTTAACATCAGTTGAGTTACCAACTGATTCTACAATTCAATCAAATCTGTTCTCTTGAGCAATAAAAATTTATATGGAAATAGCTTAATCGAACAGTGAACACGAGAATGCGAATACAATGCTAAATCTTAAATCAGATCGCAAGAAAAGATTTGTTTATCAAAGTTCGAAGCAACGCTTCTACGTCTCTCCTTCTTCCAGTTAAGGAAGGTTTCCACTACAAGATTTGATAAGAATACGGTGTATCCTAATCCGATCAATCAGGCCGCACCCGAGCTGAATTCCTAGTCTCACAACTCACAACAGCTCGCAGGCTGTGTTTACAATGAATTTTTTAAGTCTTTTCGAATGAATACAAGTCTAGGTCAAGCCTAAGAATTCAGTAACAAGCTGAAACTTATACAAAGATATATAAATAATTTGGTTCGTTTGAACGAAGTTTGTCAACTATTCAGCTCGGGATCTGTTTTAAAATTTGTTGTTCGCTTCTCACATGTGTATCGCATCATCGGCTTTCGGAAGTGATCTTCGAGTGTATTGTGTATCACATCATCTGCTTCCAGAAGTGATCTTCTATTTATACACTCGAATCCAATGGTAGTAAATATTATCAGCAGACACATCGAATGGATCCTGAGCTGATGCCTGAGTATCAATAAATGCACATTTAATTCATATTGAACCTCATACTGTACATTAAATGCTTTCCGTCTTGCTCAAAATTTCAAATCTGATAGCGTTGAAGTTCTTGAATTTTCTGAAGAACTAGTCGAAAGTTAGCCTAACGACAATAAATGAATCCTCTGAAGTCAAGTTATGAAATCATCTAACAATCGAAATGATTTGACTAAAAAGAATGCGACCCAAAGTTCTGAGCTTATCTTTGTTCGTTTGAGCTGAACTCTTTTGAGTTGAATTGATCTCCGAGTTGTTCTGTTCTAAACTGATCTGCTCCAAGAATTCTGAACTGTTCTAATCTCAACTATTCTAAGCTGATCTGTTCTTGAACTAATATGCTATTCTCTTGTTCCACTCTAAACTGTTCCGCTCCAGCTGATCTGCTCTTGAAACTGATGTTGGTTGTACTGATCTGATTACTATAACTGAGTTATCCTTAATCAACTAAGGCCTGATCTGATCTTAACAAAACACGATGTTAGCTCCGACCTGATCTGTTTGCTTAGTGTCAATCTGATTAGTCTTTGTAATGCCTAGGAAATTTTCCCACTAAGAATCGCATGTCTTAATATTATGTTCATTTATTCTAATAACTATATTGATTCCGCTCTTTGATTATACCATATTAATTTAAGCTATATTACGATGAGAACCTTTTCGGAAATTTTAGTACAGGTGTTACGAGGCCGGAATGGAGACGATGGGAACACCGAGGTAAAGATGATTTTTATAAAATTAATTTTGAGGCCATTCCTTATGCTTTGTAAAATTTTATAGTAGTAAAATTTTAAAGATCCATTTAAAAAAAAACAAATTTCCCCTCCAATTTTTTAACCCAAAATTTTCAAAATTATATAAGGGCCCTAGAAAGGATTTTGAGTAGCACTTTTAATCCTTTGAATAGCATTATCTTTTGACAAAGGGGAAAAAACCCTAGCTTCCCTATAGCGTCTTCCTTCCCCTTCTTTCCCCCATTTAGTTTAGAGCTTTTTCGGAGCACAAACCAGCGGTGTTCTCGATGTTCTTCATCCCCTCCAGACTATCACTCGGTTGTAAGTTTCTCAACATAAGACAAAATCTCTTTTGAATGCATCTTTCATTCATATTATTGTATCGATATGTTTTAAGCTTTCCATTTTGACGATTTCAGGCTTTAAATTAGCAATTCAATGGATGTATTTTTCCCTGTTTATCATGACGAGGCTGCCTAGGATTAGTGTTGTGGGAAAGGGTCGATGGCTTGAGTGAGGGTTGGGGTAAGTTGGGTGATGTTTCGGTTTAGAGTAGGGACCATGGGTTGTTGGTGTCGAGGAAGAAGGGGCAGCGGTCAAATGTGGTCGGGTTTTGTTCCAGCCATGTTTCAATCCCTGCTTAAGCCGTAAGCTGTGTTCCGTAAGTTTTGAGTCGTAAGCTATGATAGGATCGAAAGAAATCAATCACGCCTAAGATGAATCAGCAAGGAGCAGAGCTGCGCGTGATCTGAACGTAGAAAAATAAAAACTGCAAGAGCTGCAATAGCTCTGGTTCTTGAAAGGTTTTTAGCATCGAGAAGTAGATCATAAAAACGTTTGGTTCACGCTTTAAATAATGCTGATATCGATATGTGAAGTGTGAATGCTACACATACATAACACATACATAACACATACATCGTTGTTTAGTAAAACAAACAACACACATATATCGTTCTTTAAGAGATCAATGTTTATATAATGTTAAAAAACACAGTATAGCGTTTAAAAGAGGGGTTGAATAAATTTTTTGAAATATTTTAGTGTTTTAAAAGATTTTAACATCAGTTGAGTTACCAACTGATTCTACAATTCAATCAAATCTGTTCTCTTGAGCAATAAAAATTTATATGGAAATAGCTTAATCGAACAGTGAACACGAGAATGCGAATACAATGCTAAATCTTAAATCAGATCGCAAGAAAAGATTTGTTTATCAAAGTTCGAAGCAACGCTTCTACGTCTCTCCTTCTTCCAGTTAAGGAAGGTTTCCACTACAAGATTTGATAAGAATACGGTGTATCCTAATCCGATCAATCAGGCCGCACCCGAGCTGAATTCCTAGTCTCACAACTCACAACAGCTCGCAGGCTGTGTTTACAATGAATTTTTTAAGTCTTTTCGAATGAATACAAGTCTAGGTCAAGCCTAAGAATTCAGTAACAAGCTGAAACTTATACAAAGATATATAAATAATTTGGTTCGTTTGAACGAAGTTTGTCAACTATTCAGCTCGGGATCTGTTTTAAAATTTGTTGTTCGCTTCTCACATGTGTATCGCATCATCGGCTTTCGGAAGTGATCTTCGAGTGTATTGTGTATCACATCATCTGCTTCCAGAAGTGATCTTCTATTTATACACTCGAATCCAATGGTAGTAAATATTATCAGCAGACACATCGAATGGATCCTGAGCTGATGCCTGAGTATCAATAAATGCACATTTAATTCATATTGAACCTCATACTGTACATTAAATGCTTTCCGTCTTGCTCAAAATTTCAAATCTGATAGCGTTGAAGTTCTTGAATTTTCTGAAGAACTAGTCGAAAGTTAGCCTAACGACAATAAATGAATCCTCTGAAGTCAAGTTATGAAATCATCTAACAATCGAAATGATTTGACTAAAAAGAATGCGACCCAAAGTTCTGAGCTTATCTTTGTTCGTTTGAGCTGAACTCTTTTGAGTTGAATTGATCTCCGAGTTGTTCTGTTCTAAACTGATCTGCTCCAAGAATTCTGAACTGTTCTAATCTCAACTATTCTAAGCTGATCTGTTCTTGAACTAATATGCTATTCTCTTGTTCCACTCTAAACTGTTCCGCTCCAGCTGATCTGCTCTTGAAACTGATGTTGGTTGTACTGATCTGATTACTATAACTGAGTTATCCTTAATCAACTAAGGCCTGATCTGATCTTAACAAAACACGATGTTAGCTCCGACCTGATCTGTTTGCTTAGTGTCAATCTGATTAGTCTTTGTAATGCCTAGGAAATTTTCCCACTAAGAATCGCATGTCTTAATATTATGTTCATTTATTCTAATAACTATATTGATTCCGCTCTTTGATTATACCATATTAATTTAAGCTATATTACGATGAGAACCTTTTCGGAAATTTTAGTACAGGTGTTACGAGGCCGGAATGGAGACGATGGGAACACCGAGGTAAAGATGATTTTTATAAAATTAATTTTGAGGCCATTCCTTATGCTTTGTAAAATTTTATAGTAGTAAAATTTTAAAGATCCATTTAAAAAAAAACAAATTTCCCCTCCAATTTTTTAACCCAAAATTTTCAAAATTATATAAGGGCCCTAGAAAGGATTTTGAGTAGCACTTTTAATCCTTTGAATAGCATTATCTTTTGACAAAGGGGAAAAAACCCTAGCTTCCCTATAGCGTCTTCCTTCCCCTTCTTTCCCCCATTTAGTTTAGAGCTTTTTCGGAGCACAAACCAGCGGTGTTCTCGATGTTCTTCATCCCCTCCAGACTATCACTCGGTTGTAAGTTTCTCAACATAAGACAAAATCTCTTTTGAATGCATCTTTCATTCATATTATTGTATCGATATGTTTTAAGCTTTCCATTTTGACGATTTCAGGCTTTAAATTAGCAATTCAATGGATGTATTTTTCCCTGTTTATCATGACGAGGCTGCCTAGGATTAGTGTTGTGGGAAAGGGTCGATGGCTTGAGTGAGGGTTGGGGTAAGTTGGGTGATGTTTCGGTTTAGAGTAGGGACCATGGGTTGTTGGTGTCGAGGAAGAAGGGGCAGCGGTCAAATGTGGTCGGGTTTTGTTCCAGCCATGTTTCAATCCCTGCTTAAGCCGTAAGCTGTGTTCCGTAAGTTTTGAGTCGTAAGCTATGATAGGATCGAAAGAAATCAATCACGTCTAAGATGAATCAGCAAGGAGCAGAGCTGCGCGTGATCTGAACGTAGAAAAATAAAAACTGCAAGAGCTGCAATAGCTCTGGTTCTTGAAAGGTTTTTAGCATCGAGAAGTAGATCAGGTATGATAATAAATCATATGGAAACAACCCGAAGTACTCTCTGAAAATTGAAATATGAAGGTTTAAAATATGTGATGCAAATATGTATGCTGAAAGCTGTAAATAACTCATCTGTTTGTTTATGAAAGTTCAGAGATCAATATCCTACATATCCCCTTCTTCCATTGCTGGAAGTTTTTCACTAGAATACTTTGATTATTACAGCTTCTGTAAAAACCCGATCCCAACAGCCGCGACTGCGAGAACTCCTAGCACTCCACGCTACAAAAACTAGTTTTATGTCTTGTGCGAAACCTTACTCATCTTATCTGTTTCGCTCAAATCTCGTAAGTATGAGTGAGTGTTGTGTGTGAGATTTACAGTTTAAGCTCATTGTTAGGATCGAAAAACAAGCTCGGGAGTTCAGAGGCCGGTGGGGGGGGGGGGATGCGGGTGCATGAACTCCTTTGCTAATTTTGCTTGAAAATTATTTCAAAATATTTTAATGCTTGATGCAAACCTCAAAGTCGAGTTACCAGCTTGGAGGGTTCTCAGTGATTGCTGTTGTCTAGTGTAATAAAATTTTTATGCATAAGGAATACGATTCAACAGTGAACAGTTAGACGAATGCGCAAATGTAAAAGATAAGAGATCAAGAGATTTGTTTCTAGAAGGAGTTAATTCTCCTACGTCTCCCATTCTTCCTCAATGGGAAGGATTTCCACTAGAAGATTTGATTTATACAACTCCTTGTACAAACCCGATCCGACAGCCAGCACCTGCAAGAACTTTTAGAACTCAACCACAAACACAGACCCACGATCTGGTTCGAAATACAATGAACACAACACTAAGCTAGTTGTGCAAATCTAGCACTCAACACTCTCTGTTTATGATTTACAGTGATCGCTCAACGCTACAGAGTGTGTGTACAGATGTTTGTGTGACACAAAGAATTGAATAAGCAATATGTGTGCGTGTGTCACTAGCTGTGAGCTGGTTTTGAGAATACGACTCTATTTTGCTTTTGAAAGCTCGTAAGTTTGTAAGTCGTTGATTTCGTTGAGGTCGGTAATGTAAGGCCTGGGATTATTTGATTTAATAATCCGAGATTAGTTAATTTTAATCCGAGAATATTTAATTTAAGAATATTTAGAGTTTGGAATTAAGATAATGTTCTTGAAGTATTAGGATTGAAATTTGATTTAAATCACTTGACCGGGGACTGAATTGCAATTGTGGGAGTTTTCAGGGACTAAACTGCAATTTGGCTTATATATATCTAGTTTTCACCTCTCCACCTTTATCTGCACGTGAGAAAGGCAGTAGTTCAAGAATATTTCTCAGCCCAATATTGTTATTTTACAAGCATCGATTTTCATCATCCGACCGTCAGAATTTAGAAGCGATCGTATATTTGCGATCCTCGCGTCGAAGGCTTTGTTCTGATGTAAGTTTTATTACGTTCCACTATGATTTGATTTTGAGATTCTTATGGAATCAGATTATGATGGTATATATATGTGCTTGAGTGGACAACGATTGTATATTCAAGACGGATTCAGAAAAGTTCGGCGTTTGAATTAGTTATGATTTTTTGAGCTATTATGATGGTATATATATGTGCTTGAGTGGACAACGATTGTATATTCAAGACGGATTCAGAAAAGTTCGGCGTTTGAATTAGTTATGATTTTTTGAGCTATTTTCGAAAAAGAAGCTTGCTGGTAATGCTGATTTCGAGTTCCTTATGCTGTTATAGTGATGATATGGTTGTGATATGGATTGTATTTCATTGATATCTTGATTTATTTAAAGTTCGGGTTATCGATTTTTAGCCGTTACGCCGTCGATTTGAGAATTGATGAGTTTTGAGGCAAATGATTGAGCCGTGTAATGGATTGAGTTTGAATTCTGATTTTGATCATATTATACCTTTCAGATTTGAATTGAAGGTCAGCAAACTCGAGAAGTTTAGAATTCGAATCGGTAAAGTTTTGATCAAGGTTTGTAGTGCTTTCTGCCCTTGGCAATTGATATGTGTTTGAGCAGATTTTGATATGAACATGTTGTTGTTGATATATGTTTCAGATTTGGAGCACTTTCAGAATCGATATTGAAAGGTATAAATTGACATCAATTAAGTTGGGATAGAACATTCGAGATAGATACGATTCTCGAATTCCCTAAAACCACATACTTGAATGCTTACTGCTCTTGTTTGAGTACTTGACTGATTTTGTGTGATGTACTTGTTTATACTTGCTTGATTAGCATGTATTGCCTTGATTGAGTTTAGATTAATGCATCAAGATTATGTTGCATTCATCTTGAACTCTACCTTGAAAAGCATAGAGGGCTGGATAGCCTAGAGTGCAAATGACGTTTGGAGGGCTATAGTTGAGTGGCACGGAATGTAGATTTACTTCCAGAGCTAGATGACTCACTATGGTTGCACCAAAGTCAGGGGATTGAGATACTTGACGCCACCTCGATTGGGAGAGTCGGTGGTTGGTTCGAGATTTTCTTCCCCGGGACCCAAGAACCAAGATTT